>KK121671.1:102006-126007 GCA_000611955.2 Stegodyphus mimosarum | reverse complement strand
ATTTGCGGCACTCACGGACTATGATGCACGGTAATGAATAATTTTAAAAGATTAAGAACTGCGCATATCTATCCCAAATGGTGAAGTAAGACCAACAGTTACTCATGAAATTTTTCTGACTTCTTAGATTTGAATTTACTCCGAAGATATTATGATTTCTTTGTGTTTGCGTATCTCCGTTGACTCTTTTTTTCGTCTTTTATATAGACACTCCTCAAAAGTGAAATTGCACCACCAAGAAAGAATGCGCGTAGCGTCATGCAAATTGCAGGAGCGAGAGTCGTGAAGCAGATATGCAACTGATAAAAGTTGCGCACGCATTGGATCATGTGGTACGCATATGCGGGCTATAAAGCTCAGCCACTTTCCCAGCATCTGAGGGCTTACGAAGCATTGGAGACTTTAGAAGAAGCATAGAAAATGCTTCCGAGACGTCGACGAGCTCAATACCATCAGTTAACGACTGATGAATTCAGGAAGGTGTAGGTGCACGTCGAAGAGAAAGTGGTGCGCGTCAGAGCGCACAGACCGTTGTATTCGGCGGTCAATTATTAGAAACCCTTTCTCCACGTCACGTGACATCCGAAGCGGTTCCCTCCAGGAGCAGGTAGATCTGTGTTCCCCCAAACTATACGCATCCGACTGAAGTACACTTGCTTTCACGGGTACCAGAGACACGGGTTCCATTGACTGCTGAACACAAGACTAGACGCTTGGTGTGTGTCAGCGTTATATTGCGTGGACCATCGAACGCCTTTGGATTTTGTTCATGGAGGAATCGTGTTTCTGTCTGTGGAGAAATGACTGCCCTCGACAGATATGGCGGCGACCCTGAGAACGGTACGAAACAGCTCATTTCGCCGAGCGTCATACCGGTCCTGCACCGGCATTATGGTTTGGGAGGGCATAATGTTTGATCACAAGACGCCCCTGGTGCACATTAACGGCAGTTTGACAGCGGATTGCTACGTCACCTAAGTTGTGGAGCCTGTTGTTCTGCCCTGGTTGCAGAGCCCTTCCAACACAGTATTCCAACAAGATAGTGCAAAGCCGCATGTCGCACGGCGTACTCTTAACAGCTTAACCGGATCTGACGTCCTATCCTGGCCGGCAGCCTCTCCAGCTGATCGAATACCTATGGGATATCATGGTCCTATGGGATATAGACGTGACATTAAACGAGGACAATGGCCGCAATCTCTGGATGATCTGCATACAGCAGCGGTTGGGGATTGGCAAAGGCTACCTCAGGCAATTATTAATGAATTAACTAATTGAAAGCACACCTCGCTGCATTTCGGCTTGTATCGCTGCCCGAGTTGGACACATTAGATACTGAATAAATTTATTTATAATGATTTTATATGTCTCTTTTTTTAATCATTTGTATATCCATCTCACAACTCTCGACTGCAATTTGCATGACCCTACGAGCATTCTTTCTCGGTGTTGCGATTTCACTTTTGAGGAGTGTACTTCATTAACTTAGTGTTCTTTTGCATTAACTTAGTCTAATAGCGACAGTGTATCGTTTCAGAGATATTTAATTTTTTTTTTCATCCTACGCAGTGCCCAGTTCGACAACATAATTTGCGCACTTTTACAGCGAAGGGCTTTATGAACTATTTCGTATTTTCCGCTGTTTATCTTAAGGAATATCTATAAAGACTCAGATGAAAATATGAATGTGATTAGAAGCCTGAAAAAGAGCTTAAGTTCCAAAGCAGCGTATTTGCTTCTTCGTGGTGTCGTATTTTCTGTATCGGGTATTGTAATTAAATTAACACGTGTAATTTCCTAATTTTTTTTAATAAAACAGTTGGGAATTTTATTAATTATGAAATTATTAATGAATGCTTTTAATGTTTTAAGAAATTTATGATTTTTAACGCAAATAATTTTAATCCCAGCAATTTGATTAACATTCGCATCGGTTATTATGCTTTAGAAATGGATGAAAGCCACTTTATTACGTTTACAGTTTTGAAACTGAAAAGTATTATTTTGTCAAAAATTTTAATCTGGTTTAGATAGCAAATTTTAATTTTTGAGCAGTTTTCTTTTGTACCTATATCAACGGTTTTTCAAGGCATTTAAAATAGTTTTTTTTTTTATTTTGCATCATAATTATTTAGTACAATAATATCATAACATACCTAAATGCGAGTTTAATTAGATCAGGGGAATGAAATTTCTTAATAAAATTGTATCCTTTAAACGAAGAGAAATAGGCTGCACGACGCAATAGTTAGTTCGTATTGGAATATCATAAATTTTCACGTAGATTTTACCTTGAAATTTTTAAAATTATTTAAAAGTGTTAATTGAGGTACGTAGTCCAATTTTTTGGTAAATTAGAAGAAATTAGAACGTGTTTAATTTCTAGAAATGAATTATAAAGTTTAATTGTCGAGGTTGTTGAAAATTTCAATATGTGGTAAGGATATATATATAAATTTTGAAACTATAGCAATTAATATTTAACATTTCATTTTGGTTGGTAGCTTTAATGACTTTTATGTTATTATTTATAATATACCGGTCATGATTAATTAAACTTGTGTTATATTTGAAAGCTAACAAATTCTTTTAAGAGTATTAGAAAAAGGATAAGTCTATGACTTTTATTAACATCTTTAGCTATGAATCTAAATTTAATACCATATTTACGCTTTTCTTGAAGTAGTTTTTTAACAATGGTGTTCCTTGAAATAAAGAAATTTTGTATGTGGTGTAATTTTTGAGTTTTTTCTGAATAATTTCTTGGTAGAATATTTAGTAAATTATATTAAATTGCTATCTGTTTTGACGAAAGTAGTAATGGTAAAGTTGTTTCTAAGGTTTTGATTTCATTGTAAGATTTGATTTCATTGAATTCATTTCTGAGGTTTAAAGTTCCTTGAAATTAACTTTACCAATAAAAAATAATCTCACAAATAAATTATCAAGAAGAAAGAACTTGCATGTCGCTAGCAAATGGACTTCTTTTCTTGTCTTCCTTTTTTGATAAATGCTCTACCTTACTCTCAAGTTTCTGAATTCTGATGCATTTATGTTAAAGTTCAATTTATGTTAAAATTTCAAAAAATCAGATACCTTGAAAATGAATTATTATATACAAGGCAATTTTGTTTCATTAAAAACATACTAGGAGAAAGAAACAAATGTCATAAAGACGCAGCGCATTTGTTGCGTGCATTAAATGCATACGAATTTTTAACATTTAGTTACTATGTTTTTATTGTCTGTATCAACACATTCAGTTGTATTATTAGAACGTATAATGGTTTTGTTAACAGACACTTTTTCTTTATAACCATTTAAATTGATGCCCTTGTCCACATTCTTGTTCTCTGCTGATGACTTTGGAATACCCTCGAATGAGCCTAATGCCATCTTCTTTAGAGACATAAAAGGTGCTTCAACCATCATATTGACGATAACAGCAAGGAGGAAGCTGATGCACAAATGCCCAAACGTCAGCCACACCTAAAATATGCACAGAATATTAATATTTTAATTTACAATCCTTAATGAGTAAAAGGTACTGATATAGAAATTCCAGTTGCTAAGAAAAACGCAACATGAATTAAAAAATGATCTGATGGAAGCAACCTGCAAAATAAAAATTAGAAATTAAGTACTCGAGGTATACTGAATATATCTCGAAATGCAAAAAGAACGTATTTTCTTCTTACATTTCTCCCATACTCCCTTAGTTAGCAAACCAAGAAAGTGGGCTGAATGTAATTATGGATGATTGCAAATCCATTTACACCTTGGATAACAGTGTAACTTTGTCAATTTGATTATAGTGCACTGTGAGAGTACAGCTCTTACAATATGCTACAATCTCAATACAATTAGACTTTTTATAAAAATACGGCTGTCTTTCCTAATAATATTTTTTTAGAAGCAGAACTGTTATTGTCTGGTTTTTGTTACGAATGTTTTGCCAATGTTTCTCTGATTAATAGATTGTATTTCACTGCAAACATCAGGTTTAATTTTAATTAGTTAATATTTTCAAACACCTGTCTTGTTATAAGGTATTTTCTCCCTCCTTTCTGCATGCCTTCGTGGTATAGTAGTAGCACACTCGGCCCGTGTTCGAGAGGTCCAGTTTCGAGTCCCTGTGAAAGCATTGCTCATTTTTCACGACTCCTGCTTCAAATAACCTAATGACTGTACACTGTATTGGTGAAAATATTAAATGATTATTTACAGCATTGCTGAAAAGGTCTCATAACAACATAGAAATTTCCAGGAAGGAGAAATCTTTTAAAAGTTCTCAAACTTATTATAACTGTATGCATATACAATAAGGTTATTTTCTGTCTGTCAGATCCGCAATCTCTTATTTAAAGGAAATTTTGAAATTATTAATAGATTACTAATTATTAACATCTGCTTCTGAATAGGTTTAAATTTTAGCTACGACATCCAAAGGGATGTTTGGCGAGATATTGAAGGATTTCATCGAATGAAAATACAGGTTTCTCATAGAAAGTTTCCAAATAACCTTTGGACGAAACCATCTAGAACTAGGTAACTGAAGTAATAATACAGTGATGGGTAATAGTGAGATAATAGTCACTTGACCATATTCTGAGATGAGAATTACGGCAGAAAA
This sequence comes from Stegodyphus mimosarum, assembly GCA_000611955.2. Classification (NCBI taxonomy): domain Eukaryota; kingdom Metazoa; phylum Arthropoda; class Arachnida; order Araneae; family Eresidae; genus Stegodyphus; species Stegodyphus mimosarum. The sequence goes on along the minus strand of KK121671.1, from coordinate 121,374 downwards.
TTTTCAGAGTTAATCATACTACCTAAGAAACAAAAGGGCATGCGCAGGCATTTAAACTTTTACAATACTATGAGTAGCAACAACCAATCAATATCGTAATCTCGTTTTTATAGAAAAAGAACACTCAATAGATTTTGATAATTCACATGATCAAATGACAACAGTTGGACTGCTGTGTCAGTTGATCGAGAGATACGCTAGAATATTACCTGCTTAGATATGAAAACTTATTTTTCTGGTAGGTCTCCTCGAAAGCGAGTTGAAAGACTACCAGACTCTCTAAATCGTTAAACAAAGTGGTCTCATATTTCCTTAGAATTCACCACTAAACAGCAGCATTTCGTAATACAATACTCTTAATTAAACTATTTTGCAGTTATCTTTCAATATTTATCACAGTAGTGTCTGATGGTTGAAGTAAACCATCTTCAATCGTTAGAAGTTAGACATTTCAGGTTTAGCTCCAGCAGCAGTGTCCCGTCTTACTTGCGCACAGACGTGAAAGAAACTGAATTTCGAAAATTAGTTTTCAGTCTTCAGTTTACTTTATTAAACCTATACTTTTCTAAAAAATGTCGTTTCCTCCTAATTTTGTAATTCTGTTCAACTTTCTAGTTTACATTTGTTTTACACCTCTTGGGCTTGTATCATACACTTATTTTAGACAAACAACTGCTAAAAACAATTTTTTTAACCTGCTTTCACCACTAAAAGAAAGACGCACAATTTTTTCCTTTCCTTTTCAAAAAATTGTAAGTTGTTCGTTTTCAACAACCAATCAACTATGAGCATCGAGTCCCCCGTTATCAACCATCATTTCTAATGGAGAACTAACTTCCCCTTTACATGGTAACGCCAGAAATGGCCCGTGGTGATTCGCTGTTTCATATTGTGTGTCAAAACAGAAGAAATATTCTAAAGGAGTGTTCTTCCGAAATGTTTTCAATGTGTGATATGACCTTTATAGATTGAGAGTATCTACAACATAACGCTTACCATCTAAACAAAAACTGAAGAACTTTAGTACCACCATTACATATTACAATGATTATTTTCCAGTTTCTCAGAAGTATATATATATAATGTGATAATTTAATGCGTAAGAGGAATCGGATACTTTAACAGCTTTCATTCGTCATGGCCGGGGATGGATATTTTGATGCGCGGCAACTTGAAGTCTACGTAGTTAAGATAGACGGAGGCATAAACCCACCAACTTCCAGATGTAGCCATTTTGGATCATAATTTTATTCTGTTATAATTCACATCAGATAATTTTGTAGACAAGGGATTTATCCAATCATATTTCAATACGATAATTTTTGTACACTGATTTTAAAAGTAAGACGTAGGCAACTTAGACTGAGAAGCGAAGATGGTTAGCAAGGTAGAAGATAGAGAAAGGAAGTAACGTAATTGACTTGCAAGCGGTACTTATAAAAAAATAAATGCAATTGTAGAGACAAGCTGTGATTAGCTAATTTTAGTTTTAGTTACCTTCTTCAGGCAGTATTATATAACAAGGAAAGATCTCGAATTTGTGAGAACGATGAACTTAGGGGCAGAGCATAAAATCTAGAATAGTTAATTTTGAAGTTGCCAAATATTCTAAAGGAGCCATCGTATTTTATTATATCTTACATATCCCCCTTTCAAAAGGGAGGTTGGGAGAGCAGGCGGGCAGAAAAAGCATTAGTAAAGCAAGAGAAAGAAAGATATGACAGCCTAAAAGTCGCACAGGATTTCTCTTTACTGGCGGTGAATTTTCCTCAAGGATGTGTACTTGTTGCATCAATTTCCAGTAACTGCGAGAACAGAAATTGAAGAGAGATTTAATGCCGAAAATTGAGGTCATCGATATCTGCAACGTGATGTTTTTGCGATGAAAATTTCAAGTGATTAACTCTGCTGTATATCAACGGATTGGTGATCTTTTTGAGGGAGGTATCTTCGCTAAAGTGTGTCATCGACTGTTCAAGCATATAATTAGTGAAAAGAAATATATTTTTAAAAATTAATATAGTGAATTATCAAGGCCATCTAAAGCAGAAGGAATCCATCACTAACGTGTGGAGTGAAAAACGTTTTAGTGACGTGTGTGCTCGTGCCATGTGTTTATGACGTCATCTAAATGTTTCTAATGATGTGTGTGCGCGTATCAAGTGTTTAGTGAAACGTGTCATCAAATATTCAAGTATGATGGTTAATTTTGTGTTTTTGTGCTGCAAATTCTGCAGAAAAATTACAATTCAATGGTGATTATTACAAATTTCTCGGAAAAGTAAATTTTTGGTGCTTCTAAAAAATATGCTTCAGTTATTTAATGTAAATTCTTCAGAAAAAACATGCATCATTCTACAAATTCTTACTGTTAATTTTCAACAAAAGGTAAAAAAAAATAACAATAGAGACAAGCTCACAATCAAAATTATCTACGAAAATAATTTCGGTGAATGTAGATAAATTTCAGCATCTGCTGTATTTGATGGGCAAAGTTCTGATATTTTTATAGATAAATATCTCTTATTATTTTAGAAAAAGTGCCAAAGTAAAAATATTAGTGACAAGGACTAATCGTTGGTGTTTTTCGAGTGCCTCCGAGGAGAAGCCTTATCATTTTATTTAAGAGAGTGTGGAAGATTTAGATTGGAAAGATGCGAAGAATAAATTCCTGACCTACTTCTGCGCAGAAGAAAGTGTTACTTTTATTGGTTTTGTAAACTGTACTTACTCTTAATTCAATGGCATCGATAAGTATTTTCGACAAGAACTGAAATGTGCTGCTAGTCTAAAATTACATGGCAAAATTGTCATCGAAGCGTTGAATCAGGGTCTAACCGAGCAATAGAAATTGTTGCTAAGTGTGCAAAAAGTACGCACGGTCCAAGAATGGATATTTTTGGTTAGGAAATTATTTTCTGCAACGAGTTCGGTGGGACGAAATAATCAAACACCAAGATTTTTAACGCCTAGAACAAGTGTACATCAAAATCTACAACCTAGATTTTACCAGTCTCGGTATCATGCTCCGAGGTCGTTTCCTTCTCGCTGTTATGTTCCTCAAAATCAGACTTTGAGGAATTTCCAGTTACGACAAATGACTTAACAATCAATCATTTCCTTCTTTAAATTATTGCAATCCAAATTCTCAACAAACTGAACCGAAAAAAGGAAAATATGAATGTTCAACATAATCAGAAAAATTTACCAGCCGTAATCGACACAGGGTTACAGTTTAATGTTATATCTAAAAATATTTTTAGTTCTATTGATACACAAATTGAACTTCTTAACAATAATCCTAACGCTAAATTATTACCTTTATCTGGAGGTTTTGCTCTGACTAAAGTAATTAAATTGTTATGCAAAATTGGTAGACTCACTAATACTGTAATATTTTATGTTTGTGGATTCTAATTTGACATATTTATTATTTTATGTTTGTGGATTCTAATTTTACATATTTATTATTATCCTCATCTCGTGTTTTTTTCTTAAATTGCGATTGAATTTTAATAATTATGAAGTACATCAGTTTAAACATATCATAAGTAAAGGTATTCAATTAGAGATAAACGTTTTCAAAGTAATTTTGTATGCATGTAAATAATTTTGTATGCATATAGTGTAAGTATTAAAGAATTTGATAATTATGTGAAAATGATGAAATTGCTACTGATCAATTGCAAAAATCGTTAAGTAACTATAATCACATATTTGATAAAACCAAATATGATGTGGATTGTATCAATATAGAACCTCCACTAGTAGTCTTAGCTTCAGAATTACCTATAGCCTCTCGACCCTATACAGCCTCTCCTAGAGATAACAGTGAAATTAAAAAACAAGTAGATGAATTGTTAAAGGCTAAAATCATAAAACCATCCTTTAGCCTTTATGCTGCACCTGTGACTTGTAAAAAAGATGAACATGCAAAAAGAAGTTTAGATATTGACTAGCGGAAACTTGATCAAATTACTAAAATAGATTCTGAGCTTATTCCAAGAATTGATATGTCACTTTTCGCTTTTGTCCTGGCCAGAAGCTTTGCGGCTACCTTCTTTGTTCATTAAATATGTGCTAAGCTAACAAAAATGTAGGGCGCATAAGACGTCCGTCTGTATGTGAACCTAATATTGCGAATCAAGGATTGCTTTCCTCAGTAATAAAATTATCTTGAATCCGGCCGTGTCTGATGTCTGTCTTGTCAAGTTTCTGCGCGGGGCATCTATTACTCGCTAACCAAATATATATATATACCATTTGCACAAGCTATTGGACCACTTGCTATTGCACCGCTTTTCGAAAAGTACTTCAACTGATACCACTCAACATATGCATTTTAATTGATGTTTAAGTTACTTTCTGCATTTCAAAAATTTGTTGTAACTTTCTAACACTTAATTCCACAATCCACATTTAATTTTTCGAATTAAGTTGTACATACAAGTGACAAATACAAATGGCAGATAATAATTCATATCACTTTCAACAGCTCCAAAACTTGCCGTTTTGTTATATAATCTAATACAATTCAGAATCTAGTATATGATTCACTTATTTTATAGAATAAGGATGCTCCTTGAATTCTTAAATCCAAAGAGACTAAGTGAAGACAATACATAAATTATGGTGTAACATAAAAAGTTATTTATTTAAATGATAGACAGTTCAATATCAGTTTTCATGTTTCGTTCATTTAAATTAACTCTCCTCGCCTGCATTTAATGACCCATTTTTAAAAAATAATTTTTTGATAGATACATGATATTAAAGTCATTTAAAAATTCATACTTACAAATACATAATAATCAATAGGGAAGGCTGTCTTTGTCCATCCAGCGTATATAAGCTGAAGATTTGGATGAATAAGATACATAATAAAAGTAAGACGAGCTAAGGGTGTCCATATTTTCAAAGATAACAAGTAATTGACGAAGCCTGGGAAATATTTCATTAAAATTTAATCAGTTAATTTTTTTTATATTTCAAATCTTCCTTAACCTACAAAAATTATTTATAAGCTTTAATGAAAGATGATTTGCATCAGCATAAATTAATTATATTTGCAATTTTCTGCTCCGAAATTCAGTAATAAATGCTTTTTAAATTAGCTTATATTTTTATAGATCTTAAGCGTTAATAAACACTACGAATATCATTATTCAGAGCTTAAAGGTGCTTACCTCCTTGCCCAGCAAAACAACAAACTACAGTCCACGCCACTCCCAAGGCGAAAGCAAATTTGTAAGTAGAACCATATGCAATGAGTTCTGCAGTCGTTGGTTCAATTCCACTTTGCCATTTCCGTGGTCCGAATACCACACATGAAGTCAACGTAATTGCTATCAGCCATCCCAGAATTAGAAAACGCTGAAATATTAAATCACATTTCACCTTTTCTTTTCTTACCGCATTTAAGAGTATATGAAGTGCTAAATAAAAGAGAAGCTTATAAGAAAAAAATGGAATTGAAATATGAAAATAGGATATGCAAAGGTAAAAAAAAGGAAAAATAAAAATTTCATATACTTTTTAGAAAAAAAAATTCTCTTCTACATTAGAATGGTAAAGATCGCTAGAAAATACGCTGTTAATAAACCGTCGTAAATTTTAAAATAGAAAGCATTTATTCAACCGTACTGAAAGCTTTAAAATGTATTTATTGTCGATAAAAGATGTTGATCATTATTTTGTAATGATGTATATAATCGTTAATAACGTGCAATGTTTTCCAGAAAAAATGTTCTTTTTGGATATGTGAAGAGTCTGAAATTGTGTGTTGTCCCATGACTGATCAGTTTGGTAAGATCACTAAACACTGGGAGGTTTATTTAAATTTAACGAACGGGGAACGGGCTGGCCATTTCTAGTTTTCCTCCATTTCTAACTTCCATATAAATCATTTTCCTTCAAGAAGACATTGCTCCCCTTCAGCAGATAGCTTTAGAATTTCTTATTCCGCCACGGTATTATCATAATGTAGACACCACTATATATGCAACCTCAATTACATTTTATTTTGCTGTACATCAATATGTGCTTTTAAATATTTGTAATTCTGTTGTATTTAAGCATGTATGTAAGTATCATTCTGCATTTTCTCTATAGGAAGTTTTGCATATGCCCTCACCTTGCTATTCAGTTTTTATTTATTTCAATCCTCTAACAATTATTCTGTTTTTATATATATTTTAATGGAGCATCTGCGGTTATACGCCATGAGAACACAGCCTTATCAATTTAATTATTATATTTTACTTTGTGCTTATCAAACTGCATTATTATTGTATGTATTAAATGCATACTATGTTTTCCTGCGTTTTCTCTTCTCATAGTTCCACTGGTATGATTTTCAGCTACAATAATTCTCTCTATAAATAAACTTATAAGTAAACCCCATAAAATCATCTCCCGCCCACAAATTTCTCGGCGCTTTCTCTCTGTCTCCCTCTCTGTATTTATATATATACATACGTATCATATTGTTTTATTTATTTCCCCTTTCCCTTACTCCTACGCCTCTTCTTTCCGCAAGATAAATTCATTCTGCTCCAGGATTGCTCTTTCATGACTCGTAAAAGTACATGCGCCCTCGTCTTCGACCATGATAAAAATAAGTTACAAATTTTATCTAGTAAGCAATTCTTAGCACTAACAAAGCATGTTCCTTTATCTTTTACCCGGTTGAAGGGCTCACCGTTCAATAGATATGTCATCTTTGCATTATCATTAAAGAACAGATCCAAAGAGCAAATCATGCAGCTCATGTTATAAAATAGTTCTGATGATGGGGTTACATGGCCGAGATGTTAATTCATCCCAGTAACTGACTGTCCCATTATCGGGGTAAAAGTGTGCTTTGCCGTAGTCAAATAATCCCGTCCCAAATGAGTGTGTAAATTTTATGAGCTAAAAATGGATTTATCACGCATTGCTTTTAAATTTAACTATCAGTCATTCAGATTTTATAGATATATTATTCATAGTATCATTTTAAACTATATATTACGTACAATATATTACAGGGTTATATAATATATAATTAAAACACTTGCATCTAGAGTACAATGCTTATTAATAGTACGCAGGTCCTCTATTAGAGCAGATACTCTAGAAATTGTTTTTGGAAATATTTCATATAAGCCATATTCAATCATTTTTAGGCATTTTTCTAGCAAAATGAATTACCGTTTTATTTCATAATGGTGCACCACAGAATCATTTTACACTTCTGCCCTCTGACTTATCTCGCGTTGGCTCACTGATGATGAGGATGTTGCGAAAGGTGTGTAAAATGTTGGAACTCGTATTCTGTTCTTCAAATCACTCTGCCAAGCCAACACATTGTCATAAGACGAGACATTAGCTTAGACTGCCCTCACTTCTCTAATAGAAGTATCACTGTTCTTAGCCAACGGCCAAGGTATATTAAAAACTAATCAGATTTAACATAATTTAACTTAATGTAATAACGCGTACTGAATTTTACCCTATTCTATTTTTATCTGAATTCACTAGCATCACCGACAATCTTTATTAAACACTTTTAAAATATAGCAGCATCATGACAACATAAATATAATCCATTTTGTACAATAATATCTTTGTATTATCATTAAAGATCATTAAAGGTAATAATATCGTTAATAATATTATTGTACAGTAATTGTATAATAATATTGTGGGTTTTACTTATTTAATTCCAATGTTCAATCTTAGAACTCCACAAACACTAACAAGTGAATAATTGCTTAAGTGTGTGAATGAACACGTAAGATTTAAGAAGAATGAACTATCCTTTATTTAATTTAGAAGTCAAACAACAAAAATCAGCGTTATATTTTTCAATTTTCACAGGACTAGTTTCGATGGTTTTTACCGAACCACCATCCTCAGATGCAAAAGCGCTTTTGGTATTGGCTGGTATTCACTTCCGGCCCCTCCTTTCTTTCCGTTCCTCTGGCATTGAATCGGCCTGCTTTTTTCGTCGATTGAGGGTTCAGAAACTCTGGCTTCCTCTTTGCCTTCTAGTATCCGGATCTTCCCTCGGAATCTTTTAATCTTTTCTTGTTTTTCCTGGTTTCCTGAAAAGAAATGGATCTTGCCTCGTCGGTCCGTTTTCTTTTCGTAGATCTTGGCTGTCATATTCCTGTGATTCAAGGTACTTGGCTTCAGGTCTGGAGTTGGACGATTTCATTGATTATTCTCCATGAGCCTTTGCGCTTTCCTATCGACGCTGGCTTCTGCTGAAGGAGAACTTTTCTCTGCTTCGTTTTCTTCAATCTCGCTGGGCCTGAACCTTGTGGCTGCTGTTGCCTACCATTATCTGATATTACTTTTACTGGGCTCCGTATTTCAAAATATATTTATTTAGAAACTAATCTGCTACTATTTTTGCTGAAGCCCGTTTAAGGGGAATTATTTCCACCCATTTTGAGAAAGGATCCACAATGTATCTATTTCTATTAATCTTTGTTCTAGGGTAGGGATCAAGCAAATCAATACCAATCAGTTCATTTGGGAAAGTGGTTTTTTATGCTATTTAAGTACCCTGCCGGGCTGTAATTAACGTCGTTAATTAATTGACACAAGTGACATGACCTGACATACGCCGTCACAACTTTCTGTAACTGCGGAAAATACACCGCTTCGCGGGCCTTTTGCAGGGTTTTCCTAACACCAAGATGGCCTCCTAATTTCGAAACATGAAGCTCTCCTAAAATACTTAAGCGTAGACTCATTGTTACTACCGGTCGCAGTTCTTGATTATCGTTGGTTGTTTTCGTGTAAAAGAGGAATTTATCAAGAACTTCATAGTGGGCCGCCCTATTACAAATAGCCGTAAGTCTACATCTTCAACATTTTTGGGATCTTCCAGATAAGCGTACATGTCTTCTGGTCGTAAATAAGCGTAAATTCTAGCTCCGTTTCTAATTCGGCCGTTATTGTTTCCCGAGATTCAATTATTTTCGCAGTTAGTATTGTACATTTAATTGTATTTCCGTTTTCATGGATCTTTACTCTTGATAGTGCTTCCGCAATTACATTTTCTTTCTGCGAGGTGTGCTTTATTATTAAATTAAACTCTTGCAGTTTTGGTGTCGAATTATTATTGTCCAACGTATGTGCCGGGCGAAAGATTTTTACCGGAGTATAGGCGACCAGCTGCCTCGTGATCTGAATACACAGTTATCGGGGCACTTCCAAAGTGCACATGGAATTTTTGCATCGCTAATAGGACCGCGAAGGTTTTCCGCTCAGTTGCGGTATAATTTCGTTGAGTTTGATTAAGCGTCTTGCTAAAAAAAAGCTATTGGCTACCCATTTTGGGAAAGAACTGCGCCAACTGCGTAGTCTGACGCGTCTGCTGCCAATTTCAAATTTTGATCCCCTTCCGGGAATTTAAGAACAAGGGCGTTAATTAAAGCGTGTTTCAATTCGTCAAACGCTGTGTTCGCCTTCGCTGTCTATGTGAACCTAGTCTTTTTTCGTTTAAGCACCAACAACTCTATAATAGGAACAACTCTATAATAGGGTTCAACTATATTTGCAAAATCTTTAATGAATACTCTATAATAGGAACACATTCCCAGAAAAGATGATAATTTCTTAGCCGTATTTGGCGTGGATAACTTTTGATCGCTAAAATTTTAGAGTTATCAGCCGTTTTTCGAGATTTTATAGCCGAGTATTCCTTGGTGGCAAATTTGCACTTCTTAGGATTAATTTTCAGGCCCGGGAAAAACTCGTAAAGGAAAATAGAGCTATATTACTCTGGAAAACATCCAGACAAGTTTCGATTCAACCTTTAAATATATTTACCCTTACACTCCTCTCCGTGTTTAAAATTTGATAATAGATTAAATTTAAAAACATTTCAAAATACAAACCATTTTGATTACTTTATTTAACTATATGCGGAATATAAAAAGATTCAGTCCGCTTACTTAAGCATAGTAAAACACAGTAGGAATATCTGCCTAAGGGTTCCTTCGTGAAAGACTTTATAAACAAATCATTTGCATTGTAAGGTTTACCTTAATTTTATTAACAGCTATTTTAAGTTTATGCATCTTTCCTATCTTTCTAGTCTCAGCTTACGATTTCCTACCAGAATGTAATTTCAGAAACTCAGTTAATACAGATGAGTAAAAAGTAGTATTTAAGTAGATGTTTCACTAACTTCGAGAGAAAGCCTGAGTTTCTGACTAGCGCGGGTTTGCGTTTTGGCTACGTCTCTCTAAGCTATTGCTGCACTCGGCCGTACTTTATACCCTTGTTTGTTTTCGCCGATTTAATTAAGATTTCGGAGCCAACTACTTAGAATCTTGATAGCTTCGGCTATATCTTTCAGTTAGCTTTAGTTAAGCTTAGTCAAGTTTAATTTTATATTCATTTAAGTTCGAGCCCAAGTGGAGGTTTTGCTGTACATTCTGAGCTAGGAGTTGATTGTATTATATTTATTCTGAGAAATAAAGGGTAGTTAACCCTTTGTAAGTCTTAAGTCTCTATTCACACGTTTAAGAGATTATTCGCTTATTAGTGTTCTTGGGGTTCAATGATGAACACTGAATTAAATAAGTAAAACTCCACAACGTTACAAGTAAGAAAAACCATGAAAGCACCGACGCAGTCATCAAAGTTCATCAATTTTTGAGCCCAAGTCAAACTACTTCAATTCGGCTGTCTTGAACATTTAATTGCTGCTGAATACGAACACGCATATATTTTTAGGCATTTAGGATTTTAAATGTATATTTCTTCGAAAATTTTTAAAGGAATTAAACTGAAACTGAAATTTAGTTTCCTCCACTTCTTAAATGACACATTTTTAAGACATGTTTATTCCCTTCCTTACCTTAGAAATCTTTAGTTCCGGTTTCGTAGCTAATAAATAGCCAACGAGTATTCCAGTGAAATAAGATGCTGCGTGCGATATGGGCATGTAAAAATTATGATGAAATGCTTTGAGTTCTCTAGAAAGGATAAAAAAAGTGATTTTAAGACCATAGAATGGCATCTTAATATCTCTTAATTAATATAAAGAATAATTCATGGTTGACTGGTTTTTCATTTAATTTCACTGTGATATTCATGTGTGATTTATCAGTATGTATTCTTTAATATATAATTTTGTTGAATTGGGTATGCTACAAGTAATTTCACACAAGTTATTTGTAAGTTTTCAAACGCTAAAAGTAGTTTATTATCTATTTATATATCTATTATATCTATCTATATCTTATTTACTAAAGTATAGTTTATATACAATAATACTCACTTGAAGTTTACTCATAATCTAATTGTTCTACAAAACAGTTATTGAACTAAAAGTATATTACATTTTTAATTTATAAAAAATATTTCCAGTTAGTTATGCCATTACTTGAAATCTACCACTGTTTTCGAGAACACAAATGCTATAAGGTTCTGCAAATAAGATCATTTTGGAAAACATTCGTGTTGATCAAAACTTCTACATAGTAGTTTCGATCATAACTATCGTTTCAGCTATCACATTAGAAACGTTTTACCATACCGATAGTTTATTTTTAGTTACATGTAAACTTAAATATTTAATAACTCTATGTAATTCTTTTAACTTAATATATAACTCGCTTCCGTACATTCAATAGAATCTTAGCTTTAAAACATTTAATCCTTTAGAAGATTTAATTCTCAGATTTAAAATAAAATACCTCAATCAGTTTTTGACGTATTAGAGTCGAGTTTTCTGCGTTTCCTTTTTGTAGACTGAGCATATATGTTTATTAAATTTAACTGCAGGGATCGGGTAGAAGGTATAAAAAAGTTGTGCCAAACAATTTTTCCAAAGTTTATTAATTTTAGAAATGCCAAAACATACATATTTGTTTTGTTTAAAATGTTTCTGTGACTGGAGGTGTAAATCTAAGAAAAACAGTTGCGAAAACAGGCACCGCATAAAATCTTTTACGGACACAGCGTGTATAGATAATTGGAACTACAATTCCAGAACAAATTTTAAGAGGTAGAATTTCCTCTTTAAATGCAGGATGTAAAATTATTTTCTTAACACAGAAAGTTAATTTTTAACTTAAATATATATTGGCTTATTAGCAGGAATTAAAAAATATATATATATATATATAGGTCTTTCACTCAAATTTCCTTTGTATTCATAAAACTGTATTTACAGATAATTTCGCTCTTACTTTTATGATAGTGAATTTATTTCTTTTGTTGCTGTTATTTAGACAAATCTAAGCTTCATCAAAAGTCACAATATGCTTCTTTTACTTCCAGATAAATAACCCTTTATAAAGCAGTTATGCAACATAGTCTGTGTTTAGTTTTATACGTATGCAAAAGGGGACAGAAAGCATGCTTTCTTGGCATTTTTAAAATTTCGCTATTGATTTCATATTTTATTTATTGTTAACGTAAAATATTTAAAGGCGTTATGATTACTTGAAAATAAAAAAACAACTTTACGTAGTTTAATAAAAACAAAAGAAGAATTTTAACATAGCACTTGTCACAAATAAGGCAATATCATATCATTAACAGAAGTTTCTTTCGAGCGCGGCCAACTTTATCAAAGCGATGTTCACTGAGATTTTGAATTACCTTTTGAGGCCACAGACTTTGAATGTGGTGAATTACTTATAAAACGAGTTGATTTGTGCCCAGCCGCCTAGAATAGTTTACTATGAAAAAGGAAAAGTTAATAATTATTTTAATGAGTCTAACTTGTGTCATTTCGTTGGGTCCCGCTAATGTGATTTTATAAAAATATTAAATGATTTTAATAATAAGGCAAAATATTGCTTCTTTGATTAAGTTAATTTAATCAATTATCCCAGTCTAGCGATGCTAGGCTTTGGATGAAATAGATATCTCTTTACTATGGCATCTATTCTCTTAATTATGCTCCAAAAAGGCTTGAAATAAGGAACGTTTTATTTTTCAGTTAACAAAAGCATCTTACTTTTTAACGATTAAATATGGAATGTGAAGTATAGATCAGATTACTTCTTTCCTTCAGACGTTCTTACTATATTTATATTATTTTTGTATGATATTGCATTTTTCAAAATTCTTTGGCAGCACTGACATTAACTTAAATATCGAATTTTTTATTTTACTTTGCTTTAGTTTTTACTGAACATTTCGATGTTCAGTAGCAATCATCATATGTATTATTTCTGTGGTTAAAAACCATTTTTTTCTTTTTTACCAGTGCAATGAAACCTAGTGAAACTTTCTCAGAGAACATAAAAAAATCCAGAAAGAGGATTAACGATAATATCATAAGCTATAGAACAGATTGTAAAAAGAATATTCTATTACACTAAAGAAATACACGAGATTCTCGCATGAAAAACATTTTGTTCACGCTTTTCTTATTTTCATTCATAACACATCTCATACATAATAAGCATATTAGATTGAATTATGAACTAAATATAATTAATCAGGTAATCTGAGAAAAAGAATGTAGAATAAATAAACCTGGTAAGCTAAAAATATAGACGTTGCATTCAGAATTCGAAAGATTTTAACACAAACTCTTCTCTCAAGGCTTGCCAGGAAAACGATGTCAGACGATTGCAAACGCATGATCGACATGATCATTTTATTTTCAACACAGACTGGACGTATTAAACATAATGAATACTGAAGAATTTTGCCACGAATTCGACTACCCAACTCAAAGGCAATTGAGAATTTTATTTAGATTAGAATATTTATTTATACCATTTAGATTATAATGTGACACCTCATAAAAGGAATAATTAAGAAAATGATTCTGTATCAGTTGTGGTGTTAGAAAAATTTTCTTACATAAAATATATATGTATATATAAAATAATAAAAGCAGAAAAATATACACAAAGATTATTAAGATATATCTTGAATTAAATGCATTTTTATTTAAATAAGTCACATTAAAACATTAATAAGAACTGCAGTTATTGCAATCACATAAATTTTTTCACTTCATCTTTTCTTTTATTTTCAAATTAAAAAATTGTTTGTCTTTGCATAGATAACATAGATATTAAACTTCAGTATGTATAAAAAGAAATGATTAAGAACTTGAACATTATAATCTGGTATGTTAGTCCTTTTTACAGTTAATTAACAAAGTCTTAAAAAAACATTTCCAGTTTTTTAAGGGCAGATAAATTAACTTTGTTTGATAAAATTATCATGTGTCTAGACAGTATAGTGTTTAGGGAAGCCTGACTGCGATACCGAAGGGCCCGGATTCGAATCACGGAGAAAGCATGGATGTAAAATTGTCTGTCTGTTCATAAGAGTTAACGGTGGCCGCCTATTTGTTGCCTCCACAATAAAATGGCCACCACTTCTGGCCTTTAGGAGTAGCCAATGGCGTTATAGGCAAATACCCGCCGCTGGGAGAAAACTTTAAAAGCTTTACATGTTTCAGAAATTTATTTTAAAAACCTATGACGTATAAATTTCCAAAGGAAAATTTCATAAACATTGCAGAAGAAAATTAAGTTTATATACATTTAACATACATTTTCCTTGTGCTGAAACATATCGTATATTTAGATATTATGGACAAAATAACCGTTAACAGTTAATTTACATGAATATAAGATATTTCCACTGAAAAAAAAAACTTACTCAGGATCAGGATAAGTCACCAAATTGAAACCAGGCATATTGTACACGTAACTAAAGATTCCATCATGAACCATGGATGCAAGTATTACGACAAAACTAAGTGATATACCTAGCTTTGGCCACCTAAACAATTTTAAACAGAATATTAGAAAGCTTTTATTACGTTAAAACAATATGAAAGAAATTACGAAATTTTAAAAACCCTCTTAAAATATATCGAAGAGCATACAGATTTATGTCGTATTTAAATAGCAACCACTTAACTAAAATTTGTCACAGTATTCGGAGATCCTTCAATTGTTTTCTTAGGAAATAAAAGGCGCTATTTCTCAACGACTTACTTTCATATTTTCATATCTATATTTTAGCAAACTTTTCTGTGTTCAGCAAAGATTCTAAAGTCACTTATCGTAAGTATAGAATTTAAAATATGTTACAAGATCTCATATAATCATCACAAATGCTTAATATCAATGCTTAACGTATTTCCCATACACATGCTTGAGATTAAATTATAAAATATGCGTTCAACAAGGCAGAAACGTCATCTAAGTTGTAAGGTATATATTTTAATTTTATAACAGTTATATGAATTTAATGCTTCTTTGCTCTCTCTTCTAGCTTCAACTTACTACCAGAATGAGATTTTAGAATCGCGTTAAATGCAAATGAGTAGCAGAATAGTATTTAAGTCAAGTTCAACTGACTTCGAGAGAGAGAGAATTAGGATTCGTGAATAGTGCGCGTTTGTCTTTGGACTACGTCTTTCTAAGCTGTTACTGCGCTCGGCCGGTATTACGTGCCTTTTGATAGTTCGCTGGCTAATTTAATATTACGGCCCAACTAGTTTAGAATTGTGTTAGCTTCGGAGAAATCTCTTTAGTTAGTCATTAGTTAGTTCTTATTTCTTACATTTTGAGCTTAAGCCCAAGTGGAGGCTTTGCTTTACTCGCTGAGAAAGGGACCGACTGTTAATTTTATTTTGAGCAAATAAAAGTTACTTAAGCCTTTCTGAGTTTATGTTTTTGTTCTTGGACTTAAGCGATCATTCGCTTAGCAGTTCACTAGGTTCCTCGACACTTAACAGAATAAAAGTGGGAACCTTACAAAGTCATATGCAAGTCGTAATAACCATGAAAGGAAAAGCTTTAGCTCTTTATGATATGGATGCTTTCTACCTTGTTCATTATGCAGACTGAAGACTTTATTAATTTCTGGAGCTAAATCTAAGGACACTTATTTTTATAAACAGAAAAGAACTTTTATGCATCTAGATACAGTATTATTCGTACAGGATTAAGAATTAATCAGCACATAACCAAGCATTCAGGATCTTATTTAATAATTAAGTAACATGAAGCATTCAAATCATTCTAGATTAAAAATTAGGATCTATTTATTGGTGCAACGCATCGCCTCCAGTTCAATCCATTAACAACCTCCACTAACAAGAAAGGCTTCAACAGTGAGCTCTTAAACTTTCCTCAAACAAATATGTATGAATCTACTCATTTAGAAACACAGAACAGTAAAAATAGTAATGTTTTATACATAACTAAAAAACTATAGTAACAGTAGTAATGTTTTATACATAACTAAAAAACTATAGTAACAGTAGTAATGTTTTATACATAACTAAAAAAAGTTTAGAACAGAGTTTTTGATTGCTAATGGCGAACTTTCTTATGAATTTAATCACCAATGACGAACCTTTTAATCATATTTTCAAATTTCAAGAAAGCTCTAAAATAGCGCTGCTTCGCCAAGTTTAGTAGAATTTCATATTTTCAGTTTCCTATTCACATTGCTTTTTAAATTAATTTTTATAATATTATGTACTTCTAAAGGAGAAAAGGCTTTTTCATTTTTTTGGCGTATTTCAGTTTTTTAATATTTTGCAATAATTTTAGTGTATAGTTTCAGTGTTGTCGAAACATTTTATAGTTTTCTAATAAAACTGCAGTTTTCATTTACATAAACTATAACTGGATTTGAGAGGGGATATAAGTGATTCTACACATCCAAACTGAATTAATTGAATGAGAGATACTGAATCGTCTGTGAAAAACTGTTTCTTTCCTTTTAGTCCAAAGGTGCTTTGTCCCTGAAGGACTATTGTTTTCGTTTTGCAATTTTGCGTCGGAAACATTAAATGTCGGTTCACTTTTCCAGCTGTTGCCACCAAATATTGCAGCCCTGTATTATATTTTAAGAAATTAAATAATGAAGAATAGGCATAAATGTATGTATGTTTCTCCCATTGTGATAAAACAACGGTATCGAAACGACGAGCCATCGAATTTTGAATGACGTAACCTGTTGCGAATAGGGGAATCTGGAAGCCCAAATTTAAAATTTGGAATTTATTTTATTACCAATTTCATATTTTGTAAAATTTAACAAACTCAAGGATTTCAAATCGAGCAATGGCAACGTTGTACAGAAAAAAAATTTTTTCTCTCCAGAGAGTGAGACTGTGTATAGGAAATTCTAAAGATATTCCCAGTTTAAAATTATTTTGCGATATTGTTCTTTAACTGAATTTTATGATTTAAGTGCGAAGAACATGATATTTAATAAATAAAGGTAACACACAAAATGCTAAAAAAACGCCCCTTTGGTCGTAATTTAAAATCTGAAAGGTTTCAGATTTTAAATCAAAATTTAAAAAAAACTTTTTTTCGACATCCTTTTAGATTTAATATAGTTTTTGAATAGAACATGTGGCAGCGATTAGATAATTCTTCAGATGATATAATTTTTGTGCATTCTGAGTTATAAAATGAATGAGATGTAACGCTGTTGATTGAACTTAGCGCCAGAGTGCCGCTATGCCAAGCAAAAGAGTGCATTTATTCTATTGTGGTTTATGCGCTATCTATGAGTAGATTTAATTCAATCCATTAAGTGTAAATGAAATGCAAGAAAAAATGCGCATGATTTAATATTCCGCTCAAGGAAGTCATGTGGCATATGCATCAGATATTTTTATATTAAAATATTTTACTGCACAGAGTTATCTTTTTTAAACATGCCAGAAGTAACCTGCAATTTTATTACTGAAACTTTTTATCTATATAGTTTATTTTGCATTTAATTTCACAGATACATTGCACTTATTTATTAAAAACATTTAGTTTTAGTTTTATAATTTTACGTTTTGTTGATATTTGTATTTAGTTTCTGTAACAAATACATTATGTTACAAGTAACACTTTATTCGGGATAAATAAAATGCACGTTAAAGATCTATTATTTTCACTGCATCCGAACTTTTGAACTTGCACTCAACGTTAAGAATTCTTTTCGTTCTATGAGGTTTATTAAATGAAGAAAATATTTGCATAATTTTTGCCTTGCAAAACCTTGCTGTTAATTAGAATGAAATTTTTTACAATTTATTTATATTGCCTTATACACACTAGCTTAAATGCAAATTGCTGCTTTTTTCTTCTTCTACATTTTTTTTCAAGCTGCAAAAATCATTAGTTTAACTTGCAGTCAAGTTACTTACTATTAGCAATTGAAAGGCATTAGTCTAAACTAAAGATATAGTTCAGGGATAAATGTGTAAACATTTATGTCTAAACTATGTCTTTACTTGGTAATTAATATAAATTCATACAGTATTGTCCTGGATATTGTTTCAAAATTACATTTTATACATTAGAAATTAAAGATTTTACCCAAGACGATTTTAAACTGGAAAATTTGATCTCTGAGACTTTAAAAGAAAAAGAAAGTTTGGGGGAAATTTCAATTGAGGAAGTAAAAGCAGTGATTCTTTCCTCATGAGCCGAAGAAACTAGGTCTGAAAATGAATCAGATCACACATTTGAGAGTGAATTAACAGCTGTTTCGTCAAAGAAGAAATTTAGGAAGGAGAGAAAAAGAAAAGAACTGGAATATTCATCCATGTAATCCCGGGATTATAAGGAAAAGAGTTAAAACTGTGGCGTAATATAAGAAACCAATGAAAAATAAAATCTGAAAACCTTCAGATTTTACATTACGGCCAAACGGCCGTTATTTTAACGTTTTGTGGGTTACCTTCATTTATTAACTATCATGTTCTTCGGATTTAAACCATCAAATTCAGTTCGACAGCAAAATCGAAAAATAATTTTAAAATGAGCAGATCTTTAGAATTTCTGATACACAGTCTCGCGCGCTTGAGATATATTTTTTTGTAGTGTTGCCATTGCTAGCTATGAATTCAATCAAAAATTCGTTAAAGTGTTACAAAATATGAAATATATAATAAAACAAATTCCAAATTTGGGCTTCCAGATGCCCATATTTGTGTAGAAACGTACGTTATTCAAAACTGGATGGCTCTAGGTACCGTTGTTTTATCAAAATGCGAGAAACATATATACATTTATGCAGATTCTTCATTATTTGTTTTTTTTTTTTGAAATATAATACAGGTGTCTAACATTTGGTGGCAACAATCTGAAAAGTGAACCGACATTTATAACGAATAAACGCAAAATGCCAAATCGAAATAATAGTCCTTCTGGGCAAATTGCCCCTTTGGACTAAAAATCGGAAAGTAGCTTTTCGATTCGAAAAATCGAATGTGTTCAAAATAAAATTAAGCAACTGGGAAATTTATAGAATTTTTCTTTTAAAAGAAACGGAGAATTATTTAAGGAGAATGGCTCGTATTAATGTTTCTCATGGGGAAAATGACGAATCCTCACACTTATTTACACGTTGAAC
>KK121671.1:80654-93047 GCA_000611955.2 Stegodyphus mimosarum | reverse complement strand
TTGGGGGGGATGAAACTCCGGAAAAAATCGAAAGAGGAGTTTTGTCGAAAGAAATGAATCAATCAAACGCCAACTCCCTGAACTGATTTCTTTCAATTGTAGTTTTGAGATTCTCTAAAACCTTCTTTCTACACAGTTCTAATAATAAAATTCTAGAACAAAAATTTTCCAGATTGTTGGGAAATAATAAAAATTAAACATACTTTTAACATGGACGGATAAACATCTTATTCTACCGTAAAATGTAAATGGAACCTTCCAACAAGAGCTCCGTTCTTTTTTTTCGCCAATCAGGCATAAGTCGCTCAATAAAGTGAATCAAATCATGAACCAGCAGTAGTTCTCTATACCTGGCATGCTTCCAGCAAAACCTCTCTGTGAACTGTAAAAGTGTTACAACTCCGTTTTCTGGAATCGGAGTAAATTCACTCAATAAAGTGAATCGAGTCTTTGAATCAATTACGAAGAAAATCGCAAAACTCTACTATAGTTACTGATGTCAATACTATCAGAGCTTTGAAGCTTTCGAAAATGATTGAAGGCTTACTTTTTGCCTCACTTAATGCCTTCTTCGAACGCGTTTAACTAATAGTGACGGGAGTTCCAAGCTGCATTGTATGTGTATCAGGTGAACGCATAATTTCACCGAAGAATAGATGCAACGGCGAGCTTAGGTGTGAACAAACACTGGTTAGATGCCTCAGACGGTTCTGATTTTCTTAACCTCCATTGTGACATCTGACAAATCGCAATTTCATCATGACGACCTGCTATCAGAATGGGAGGAAACCTTCGAATCCACTACTCTCAAAAATGTCAATTCATTTGTTTTAGTAGATAAAGCCATGCTTCTCTTGCTCCTTAATGAGCATAGAATGATCCTACAGCAATCGTTTAGGCTTGGGCAGACAGTAAAAGGTGACTATTATGGTAACATGCTAAAAATCTATTACGTGGAAAACTGGATTTGCCGAAGAAGAAGTTACTGATACTATAGGACAATGCAGCTGCAATATTGTTGTTAATAATTTCATTCGCAGATTAATATTAATGAGAAAACGCTGGAAGTGGACAATATATCCCAAATTTAGCGCCATTTGATTTTTAGGCATTCTCAACTCTAAAATAGATAAATGCGAGGTAAGAACCACTTTTCAGATGATGAACAGAAAATCGCGATGTTCGCGTTGCTCAACAAGAAGTCCCCAAACTGTCTATTTCATGTTTTTCATGAAAATCTGTAAAAAAGGTGATTCATTGCAATGGATGTTATTTTAGAATATTAAAAAACAAAGGACTGTAGATTAATCTGATTCCGAATAAAATATCAGTCTCAGGACTTTTCAAATCACCGTATGTGCACTGTTGTTTAACACTAAGTTGCAATAATTTCTTCCTACTTTTAGACTTTAAGCTTAAGTGAGATTTAAAATAAATTTTTCCATGTCATAAATCTGCGTCGCTGCGCTGGCATTTGCTGTTTGAAGCGATAATTCACGAAAAACAGAGATGTGGGACTGATAGTTAATAGTGAAAAACTAGCCAATCCATGCAAGTACGTTATTAGAAAGTTAGTAATTTTCATCTTATTTTATCCTTTTTTTATTTTCTGAATAAAGATATTTGCTCAATAAATCTCATTATTTTATCATTTGCTCAATAAAGGAAGTTAACATATGATGATGATATTGTTAATCACTGTTTAAACATTCCCGTCAGAAATTTGATTATTAGAAAGCTAGGCATTTTCCTTTTATTTTACCATTTGTTGAATAAATGTATTTGCTTGATAAATATCATTATTTTATCATTTGCTCAATAAAGGTAAGTTACCTTATGATGATGATATTGTTCATGACTCTTTAAACTTTCTCATCAGAAATTTAATTATTAGAAAGTTAAGAATTTTCATTTTATTTTATCATTTTATCATTTGCTCAATAAATCTCTTTATTGTATCACTTGGTCAATAAAGGGAGTAATTAAAAACGATGATATTGTTTACCACTTTTTAAAGTTTCCCGACAGAAATTTAATGATCTTATTATCAAAATAACACTGCTAGTAAAACTTGAAAAGTGATGGTGAAAATAAGAAATGATTAGAAGAATTTTAGGAAAAACTAAAAAACCTAACCGTTGATAAAATAAAAATAATAAACAAAGTTTAAATAAAAAAAATCATAAATGACCTGAAATCTTGAACTGAAGGAGTAATCTAATTAGTTGTCGAGAAATGTGACTTTTGATAAGATGAATACTCAGTCATTCGTTTTTTATCATCGTAGGAGAAATTTACGTGAGAAGACGTCAACTAAAAGCACACATTCTGACTACTTGGTCGTATGCACACTCATGTGTCACTAACTGAGTGATAAACCACGTTACGCAAGAGTGTTGTTTCACTGGTATTTGATTTATGCGCATGTGAGAACGGTGTTGTGAGGTAAGGAAAATTGGAAGCGTAGTCCTCTCAAAGCAGTCTTTGAAAGTAGTAGTATAATGAGAAAATAAACTTTTGATAGAATACGAATAATAGATGCTCGACGCATAGGTCATTCAAATCAGAAATAATTCGAGAATGGCGCTTTAAAATCGTTCTCATTTTCTCTCTCAGTTTCAAGAGTACAGTGTGAGTATCCTATGTAGCTAAAAGTAATTGGACGCGTTGGATTTTAGACTTTTTTTTCAAATTTCCAGAGAAATACTTGACAAATTGTTCTGCGACTGCGACACTATAAATAACATACTTTTTAAACTCGCACTTTCCTACAAACATTCAGTCACAAGTGAATTTAGGAGACTAACAATAAAATGATGTGAACAAAAGAATATTTTTGTTCATCTTGTATTATAAAACCAGGAAACAATCCGTAAATTTTACAAAATATTTTAGACCCTGTATACAGTTTTTCTTCTCAAGTGTAAAGAAAATTAGATTTTAGATGTGGTTAAAATGAAAGTTTAGTACTTTCAGATTTCTGCTGTGTATTTTATAATGCCTATACTGTTTTCCACTAATTGTAGCTTTTAGATAATTGTAAATTAAAAAGTAAGCAGTACCATTTGAATGAAGGACTGCTTCACCCAAGAAAACCAAATAATGAGCTCTATAAAGTTGCTCGAAATTTTCAGTGTTTATCAGCCATAAGATATAATGTAAAACAACCCAAATTTCACTCCCCTAAAAGAAAATTCAGGAGAGTTTAGATATTCAATAATAAAATGCGCCTGTTTCAATTTAATTCGTATCACTTAATGAGCGATTCAGTAGAGATACAATACATTAATTTTAGAAAATCCTTAAGAAAAGTAAGTAAAATTTAAAATAATTATTTTCAGAAGAATGACTTAAGATACATTTTAAATAAATACATACGTATTTAAAAAACTGCAGTAATGAATTTTATAAGGAAGATTATACAATACTCACCTCAGAAAGAAGAAAGGTTCAACGGCCTGCAACATATTAATTACTATCTGAAATAAGAAATTCTTGGCCATATCATAAATTTCCATTTTATTCACTGAAATGAAAGTTAAATGCATATTATTTTCTCCAAAGTAGTTTTAAATATCTGACAATTGCTTTGCAATTATTATTTTATCCAGCAGTTTTTAATTTTTGTATTGTTTAGTTAGCTTACTTAACTTCTCCAAGCTATATTCATTTGTTGAACAACTCTAAAGGCGGATGTAGAGAGTTTTAAGAAAGGGATGGTAATATTACGTTTTATGAAGCGGATGGATTAAGCATATTTTGCGGTTTCGTCTAAAGATAGTTTATATTCCTTTCTGTGCTAATGTTACATACATGCACTTGCAAACAAAATTATAGAAATACTTCTAAAATTTAACTTCGCTTTTGATGCATAGAAAAGAACATGATGTGATTTCACATTAATTTTATTAAAGTTTATGGTTAAAAGAACATAACACACTACAGTAAACTGTCGTTAACGCGAATCCGAAGGGACCGAAAAATCAAGAGTTCGTGTTAACTGGGGACTGAAATTTTATTTTTGGAATAGTGTTTTCTACATATTAACCATTTACAGTATGTAAGTATGTAGACTGCGCGGGGAAAAAAAGACAATTCTATTTCTCCCGTTCTACTAGTGCCGATTGACGAAATTCAATTTGCGTTTTTCATGTCTCGAAAGAGCGACTTAGGATATATATTAGATTTATATATAGTATTCTTCTAATGTAGGTATTTTGACACAAAATTGGACTTTTTCTGAAATGATATACCAATTGTTTCCTATATTTCGATTACTACTCAAATTATGCCAAAGTACCAAGTTTTGTAAAAATCGCACGAGTAGTTTTTAAAAAATGAGCTCTCAAAATTTTAGCTCCTCAATGTTAATTGAATTTGGTATATATTTATTAATCTCTCTTTTTTTATTAAACTTATTTGATTCTTTCTTTCACATTTCGAAATTTAGGTTCATTCAGAATAAAATTCTTCCACTTTTTTATGATTGATTTCTAAAATTTGTATTTTTAAATAATTTATAAATTTTTTGAAACAATTTTTGAATTATGACCTATAAAATTTTTATCATCATCTCAACGTAGATGTGTTTCTAGGCACACCTGCAAAAATTCAAAATTTCCTAAAACATACGTGAATTTATATATTCATGCGTTTTGAAATTTGGCATATTTGTTAAAAGCGATAATGACATCAAATGTGGTTTAGGCACTTTGTTAAAATTATTTGAAAGTAGGAACGATGTGTCGTTTTTCCTCTGATACACAATGTAAAATGGGAAAGGAAAATGGGTTGCCATAAATTAAGAAGTTCGCCAAGCCAGTTCGCCAAAAAATATAATAATAATAATAATAATAAGCCAATCTACGTTTACGATTATTTGTATGTAGTAGATTATATCCCCCAAAAGGAGATAAATTAATGCTAATCCATGCTATTGAGCTGCTATATCAATGTTACCAGACTGATTCTTTACTGAATTTAGCTTTATCAATGTCTTTACCGAAAGCTTATGATTTTGATGATTTATAATTATTTTCCAACTATTTTGTTGACTTACTTAGTAAATATTTTCACTAAGTTAGTCAACAATCCTGACAGTGCGAATAGTGTACTGTAAGAATATCTGTATAAATTTATCCAACTAACTAAGTGAATATTTTTTAACTATATTATTGAATCTTATACAATTGAATATTTTCCAACTATCTTACCTTAAATTCATTCAATATTTCACATCATTCATTGCCAACTTAACTTGAATACAAGCTGAACAGTACAAATAGTATACATACGACAAGTAATAGTATATTCTGCGAAAATATTTTAATTAGAAGTCCTGTACTCTAGATCCTTTAATAAACTTTTAACCGGTAGAAAGAATAAATAAGTTTATCATTAAAATTTCCGTTGGGTCAGTTTGTTAAAATTTATTTTAGAAATTCATACACTGATGTCGCAGCAGAGCTCACTAACACTCACTCACATGCTCAGAGCAGACGTATACAAATCCAAAAGGGAAAAACTCGTATAGGGTTCGTATAATTTTATGTATATTGAAATTAAATACTTTTAAGGGCCATTGATGTAAAACATTAAGCAA
This sequence comes from Stegodyphus mimosarum, assembly GCA_000611955.2. Classification (NCBI taxonomy): domain Eukaryota; kingdom Metazoa; phylum Arthropoda; class Arachnida; order Araneae; family Eresidae; genus Stegodyphus; species Stegodyphus mimosarum. The sequence continues at coordinate 87,445 of KK121671.1, read as the reverse complement.
AGGGAATTGAATAAATTCAAGTAATTATTTACACCCGAACTTCCCTTCTATAATGCTATTCTAAACATAAAATAAATCTGCAGATAGAATATATTATTATTAAACTTACAAAAAATTATAAAAAATTCAAGCATAAAATAAACTTTGCAAAATTTATCAGGTAATTAGCATTAAATTACAAAATTCTTCCGCAATTTGCATTGATATTATTAGTTCAAAGGGGCTTTGTCTCTGAAGGACTATTGTTTTCGTTTTGCGATTTTGCGTTGAATCACTATAAACGGCTGTATCACTTTTCAAATTGTTGCCACCAAAAGTTATCGCCCTGTATTATATTTAAAGAAATTAAATAAGGAAGAATCTGCATAAATGTATGTATATTTCTCCAAATGTGATAAAACAACGGTACCTAGAGCCATCCAAATTTTGAATAACATACGTTTCCACCCGAATATGCTCATCTGGAAGCCCAAATTTGGAATTTGTTTTATTATCTACACTCACGTTTGTGAAAATTGCAACACCAAGAAGGAATCGTCATAATTGAATGCAATTTAATACACAGTTGAGTGGTAGTGGTACAAATAAATGATTAAATGTTCAAAGCAAACAAACAAGAACAAGAGATCAGAATCAGTATTTTGTGTGGCCACCACGCGCCGCAATAAGTGCTGCTACATGACGTGGCATGGAGTCAAACAAAGTTTGAATGTCTGACTGAGGAAGAGCATTCCATATCGTTTGTACGCGTACCCAAAGTTCGTCTGCAGACGCAACAGGACGAGGATCACGAGCAAGACGCCGACCAATGACATCCCACACATGTTCAATTGGCGACATATCCGGGGAACACGCAGGCCAAGGAAGAAGCTGTACCTGCTGCGCTGCAAAGAAGGATTTAACAATCCGAGCAGTATGAGGGCGGGCATTGTCCTGTTGAAATACAGCGCCTGGCAAGCTTTGAAGGAAGGGAACAGCTTCGGGCTGTAGAACTTCACGGATATACCGGTTGCTGTTCAGATTGCCCACAATTCGTAGCAATTGAGATCGTCTATGATATGCTATGGCGCCCCAGACCATAACTCCGGGTGTTCGTCCACTGTGGCGTTCGATAATGCACTCCGGAAGGTGGCGTTCACCGGCATAGCGTCTGACACGAATGCGGCCATCATGGTACCACAAATTAAAGCGGGATTCGTCAGAAAACACGACATGCTGCCAATCAGCACGCCAGTCTCTATGCTGATTGGCCCATTGTAGCCGCAGGCGGCGATGGTCGTGCGTTAGGGGGATCCTGTATAAAGGAGTCCGTGCGCGCAGTCCACACTGCAGCAGACGTCTACGAATTGATGAAGCACACAATGAAACACCTGTAGCTATTGACCACAGTGCTGCCAATTGTCTAGAGGAAGCTGTACGGTCCGTCCGCGCCATGCGGACCAGGTGTCTATCATCGCGAGCTGACGTCACATTTCGGGGTCCACTCCCGGATTTCCGAGTTGTCCGACACTCGTCCGTCCACTGCTTCCAAACGCGCATCACTGTGCTGCTGTTACGCTGCACACGAGAGGCTACTGCACGATACGACAATCCAGCTTCACGAAGGCCGATGATTCTCCCTCGTTCAAACTCTGTAAGTTGTTCAAATCTCGCTCTCTTTCGTCGACGAGGCATAAGTACAGATTGAGTTAACGTTTACCACTAGCAGATAACCACCGATAACCATACACGCCTCGCTACAGCCGTCTATTTATTCGGATCCATCAGCCGTTCAGAGGGCGCTGCTCAGCATACGCATGCGCTACGGATTTGCAATTCTAATCATTTGCATATCATGCGCTACTTTGCATTTCCTGAAAATTTCAGCTCACTCGCGTAAGTCCTTCATGGTGTTGCAATTTTCACAAACGTGAGTGTATTTCGTAATTTATAAAACTTGAAGGAATTTTTGATGAATATACTCAACTATTTAAAAGCGAGCAATGGCAACACTCTACGGGAAAAACAAAGCCCTTTTCTATCTCCAGCGCGCGGAACTCTGTGTCGGAAATTCTAAAGATATGCCTCTAGCTATTCTAAAGATATGCTAGATTTTAAATTATTTTACGATATTGCTGTTGAACTGAATTTTATGGTTTAAGTGCGAGGAACATGATATTTAATAAATAAAGGTAACACACAAAACGTTAAAAAAACGCTCCTTTGGACGTAATTTAAAATCTGAAACCTTTCAGATATCTTTTTTTCTTTTTTAAATTTTACACTTATAATAGTTCCTCATATATTTTTAAAAAGGTTAGTGGCATTTAAGTTTTACTAACAATTAGATTTATGGTAATTCTTCTACGCCTCTTTATATCATGTACTTGTTCAGTGCAGAGATTTATGCAAATTTTATGTCAAGCAACATAGGTAAAAACAGGAATGAAAATTTTATGTCAATCAGCATAGGTTGTAATGAAAAGTAAAATCGTAACCAGCATGATTCGTAGCAGAAGCTTGGCTGTTGCCACCACTGCTGCTTACTAACAGAGAAAGGGACATTAATCGGAAGTGGTATAGATGCCTGATATTGGCGAGATTGGAGGTGTTGAAATTTAATTGCGCTTTGTGTTTCTAACACAGTTAGAATGCGTAGCTTTGCTTAGATTTGCTGGAGTTATGATCCAGTTAATAAACAGCATTTAACATAAAGTTCTAATAAGCCCCTGAAGCACCAGAGTTGTTTTATATTATTAAGTATAAGCCTCTGAAGTATCGGAGTTGTTTTATATTATTAGCCCAAAAGGACAATTTGTCCAGAAGGACTATTAATTTCGTTTTGGCGTTTTGCTTGGATTCACTTTACAGATTGTTGCCACCAAATATTATCGCCCTGCATTATATTTAAAGAAATTAAATAATGAAGAATCTGCATGAATGTATGTACGTTTCTGACATTGTGATAAAATAACGGTACCTAGAGCCATCAAATTTTGAATATTGAACGTTTTCGCCCGAAAATGGGCATCTGGAAGCCCAAATTTTGGAATTTGTTTTATTATCGGTTTCATGTTTTGTAAAGCTTCAACGAATTTTTGATTAACAAGCTCAAGGATTTCAAAGCGAGCAATGGCAACGTTGTACAGAAAAAAACATTTTTATCTCCAGCGCGTGAGACTACATATCGGAAATTCTGAAGATATGCTCATTTTAAAATTAATTTTGCGATATTGCTGTTGAACTGAATTTTGGGGTTTAATTGCGAAGAACATGATACTTAATAAGTAAATGTAACACACAAAGTGTTAAAAAAACGCCCCTTTGGACGTAATTTAAAACCTGAAACTTTCAGATTTTTTTTAGTGTAAGTTCTTTTTATAAGTAAGTATAAGTCGTTTTATATTATTTTAAAGGTAAGCAAATAGTTACAAGTGAGGGTAGTTACATACCCTGAGTTGTTATGCAATTATATAGTCATTATTATTTCTTTTTAATTTCTAAAATATCTGTTAAAAAGTTTTCAGATCATAATCTAAAAGCATTTTACAGTTTAAAATGCATGTAATTTATGACATTATACCTAAAATGATATTCGGATAATTACAGAAAAAATCTAAAAAACATATATGTTTCATAGAAACAACACACAAAAAATTGTTTATGCAGCTTTCTAATTTGAAAGTTTTCAAAATATTTTAGCTAATTTACATCTTTTGTGCTTCAATAAACAAATCAGTGTTCCGACTAGTTGCTTCATCCCCTAATTTGCTAATGTTTTAGCAATATATACCTTTGAAGAATATGTTTTTTCTCTTTATGTAATAAATATTTTTTTCAATAAGTTTCATCTATATTTCAGGATTTCAGATTTATTTGAAGATATCTGCAAAGAACTGTATGTATTTAAAAGGTAAAAAAGATGATAATTTTATTTCTTTAATAATACGAGTATTGAAAATAAGTATGAAATGATGCAAGGCGCCAGAGTCAGTGGGGAAGAATTTTTATACGTTGGTGAAGCAATAGGGATGACAAATTTTTAGAATTTATGACAGACGATAAGCAACAGAACATAGGACCCACAGATACTGCATCAGGTGGCAAAACGCCCTGTTCTCCTCAAAGTCTCAAAAACTAAAAATTTTTGCTGCTATATATTGGAAGAATTTTTATACGTTAGTGAAGCAATGAGCAGCAGAATTTAGGGATGGGAAATTTTTAGAATTTATGACAGACGATAAGTAACAGAATATAGGACCCACAGATACTGCATCAGGTGGCAAAACGCCCTGTGCGCCTCAAGGTCCCTAAAACTAAAATTAAAACTTTTGCTGCTATACACTGACTTGGACGCCTGTGATAGAAAAGAAAAACTAACTTTATTCAAAATCAATAGTTGGCAGAGCCTCCACGAGAGGTAATTATAGCGTGGACCCTCCGGGGCAGACTTTCCACAAGTCTTTGTATGACAGCTAGTGGTATTTTCTTCCACTCGGCTTGGAGAAGACATAGAAGTTCCTTCACCGATTTTGCACGCGTAGTGCACCCCTGAATTCGGCAATGCAACTAGTCCCAGAGGTTCTCGATAGGGTTCAGGTCTGGACTCTGGGCAGGCCAGTCCATTCGATGAACTCCATTGGCACCATACCAAGCCTTGGTTAACGTCGAAACATGACAACTGGCATTGTCGTCCTGAAAGTAACAGGGATCCAACCCGTAAAACTGCCCCAACGTAAGAAGCACATTGTCATCCAAAATAGTGCAGTAGGCATCGGAGTTGAGCTTACCATGAATGGGGACCAAGGGTCCCAGCCCATACCAGGAGAAACACCCCCAGACCATAATTCCACCTCCGCCAAACTTGACTGATGGCAAAATGCATTCTGGCAGGAGACGTTCTTCAGTTAGACGCCAGACCCACACCCTGCCATCCGAACGGTAAAGGGTGAACCTTGATTCGTCACTCCAAAGAACCCGTTTCCACTGATTTATGGTTCAATTTCGATGTGCTTTGCACCACATTAACCGAGCAGCGCGGACTTTGTGATCAAAGGCTTATGGGCAGCAGCACGACCATGAAAACCAAGCAGATGTGCTTCCTTACGGATGGTATTCATTGAAACAATACTCCTGGATGCCTGTTGAAACTCCTCGCGGATGAGGGCCATCGGTTGGGTGCGGTTCTTCCGAATTTCTCTGGACAGCACTCGTCGGTCTCTCTCCCAGTTTCCTTGGTCTGCCGATTCGGGGCATATTCCGACAATCACCGCTCACCTTTCACTTCTTAATCACATAGGCCACTGTCGATTCTGGGTACTTCAGATCGCTAGATATGTCCCTTAAGGATCGGCCACATTTGTGATACCCAATAATTATACCTTTCTCGAAATCAGAGAGCTCCGAACTGCGAGGCATCTTGCATGCGACTAAAGCCGATGCTGTTTCCTACACGATATATACCGGCGGAGTTCGTGATGTACCTTAGACCGCAGATATCATCATTTGCATAGGTGTCCAAATACTTATTGGTAGTCAGTGTATATTATGCAGTGTTAGAGATATATTTTATTTCTGATCTGTATAACTATGATACTACTGTTCTTTTTTGAAAATAAATGCAAAATAATAATAAAAAGATTTCAGTGAACATTTTTAATTTTATTAAATGGATACTTACTGTAAATGTTCATGTCAAGAAAATAATAAGTGTGTCCATAAATTATCGAAAACAGGGTAAGAAGACGTATTCCATTCAAGCACGTTAATCTGTCACATTGCTTTTCGGTAGAGAAGAGTCTTGAGAAATTTTTTAATATTGAAAATGTCAGCAAAGCTCGAAGCGCTTTACCTACAAAATTAGAATAACAGAAATAACACATATTAAATAAATTGGTATAAAATCATGTTATAAATACACTTGGGAACGTTATATGAAATTTGTTCTGTGTAATATATTTAAAAAAACTGCCTTTTAAACTTAAGTTTGGAAATCAAGAGAATATCTGAATTAAAATATGATTAAGTGTACTCATTTATATAATCTGGGACACTCACATGATAATAATCTGGGACATACATGTTAGCTGCCTGCAATTCGCAAATTATTTTGTATCTTCCAAAATGACAAAATAAAATAAAATTAAAGCAAAACACAAAGCAAAGATTAGAAAACAAGTGTCATATTATCTACATAAGTAATAATAATAATACAATATTTTTTGCTTAGCTGGGTCATTTTAACAGCAGTCAACAAACATATATCTATCTGTATGTTGTCCTTGTATAAATATGCAAGATAAAAAATAGATCAGATAAAATTCGAACTTTAATTTTCAATCGACCTCTAACTCTCCATTTTAATTTGATTATATCTTTTTGCTTCAGTTCAAATGTACCCTGTATGAATTTTACATAAAGCTAATCACGCAGGTACGTATATGATGCTTCAGCCAAAATAACAATGCTGGAATTAACGAACTGAAATTGGTCAACGAGAATAAAGAACTGAAGTAATATTCATATTTAAATCTTTGCTTTTCTTTTCCGAGTCTGCCTCCTACTGGCTTGCTGTTGTCGCCTTTCTTGCTTGTTTCAAGTATAGTGTAAGAATGTCAAGATCTGTTAAAGAATGGGCGTCCTTTTTGTACCAAATGAACAATATTTAAATTACAAAATTGTTTTCTTAAAAAAAGAGAGAGAGAGAATATTTGATCAGCTATGATTGTTGCTAGATCTTTGAGTATATACATCGACAGTATTAAATTATTACACTGTGAAGTGTATGTATGTATATATATATATATATATAT
>KK121671.1:50036-80610 GCA_000611955.2 Stegodyphus mimosarum | reverse complement strand
AAATTGTCTATATATATATATATATATATACACATATATGTAGTTATAAAAAAATACGATGGCTGCTCTAAAAAATGATTGGCGGTTCATCTGTGCTCCCAAATTCGGGATCTTTCCATGTTACATAAGAACCTAAAATTAACCAATCACAGATTAGCTGTACTTATGCATCACATTTACTATAAATACTGCTCGCAAAAAACTACGTCATCCTTTTTCCTAACTTCTGCTTTACTACACCTCCTCGCTGCTTTGCTGTCTAAAAATGCCTACGTCACACCTTTGCAAAAACAATGTACATAAAAATTATTGTATTTCACTATGATTGGGTAAAGGCTTTATCTACCAAAAGTGAACTGATTCAATTTATCATGGAATTAAGTTGTGTTTAGAAATGGCCACTTCTGGAAGTTACTGGTTTATGCATCCATCTATCGAAATGAGCATCAAAAATACTATATATATATAGTGTTTTTATATGAACTTTCTCAACACGAAAGTGTTAACATGCATATCTTGCATGTTATTTAACTAAGAAATATGTTAGTGAAACCTACTGAAATTATTTTGCCTAAAATATAAGAATAATATATAAGTCAATTAAAGAAGCTCTTGTCCTTACTTTTGGTCAACTAATTTATGAACGTTTCAAAATATTTCACTCCACCAATTCTAAAGAAAAAGGCATTATGTTCCTTACATCCTATTAGCATCGTGAGGGATTCCTTTTTTTTCTTTTTTCTTTTCTTTTTTTTTTACTGCTATCTGGTGACCCCATTTCCTGGTGTGAGAATGGTTCAATACACTACCGAAGCCTTGGTGTCTATGAAGTTTCTTAGTGATCTTTGAATTTCGAAACAAGATCTGCAGCTTAAAAAGCAATAATAACACAATAAAATAAAATGCAATCATGCCAGAAGGCAGAAGTACATTCGGCTCTCTCTCAAGATAGTGCTAACGTTGATTGGTCTCCGAATGCCCCAGTGTATTTTATAAAAATATTTTAAGCTAAAACGCTTTTAATTCTTCTATCAGTGGTATATTATTTGAAATCTAAAAAATAATACAACGTTTTTCAAGCGTTTGTCTTTTCTCCTCTAACTAGATTGTATTGGATACAATTTTCCAAGATTAAACTAATAATAATTATTTGTTTACTTTACGTTATTTTAACTTAGGAAAAATTTTAAATTAACATTCCACATTCTTCAAGTGAGAGTTACCTGACTGGCATTCACTCATGCAAGTCTTGACGTTCATGTATATTTAAATATATATGCACTTTGTGCTGAATGAGTATGTAAGACTACTGATATTCAGTTGGTATACCAACTCACGAATATTATATTATCACGATATGAATGCAAATAATAATTAAGGTACTCAAAACTGATAAATGCTTTATGAAAAAAAACTACTTGAAACATTGTACCAAAAATAGTAAAAGTGAAGGTATTAAAAATAACTTACTTTCTGCTGTTACACCTCTGTGCTGAAGCCAAGCATCAATACATGATGCAATGATAACAAGCATCCCAAAGAAAGCATACAGAGATTTACGAAACAAATTCATTATTTTTCTTATTTTCTTGAAATAATTCAGCAAAATAAAATCTTCCATATAGAGTTGTAGCTTTCAGTTATTACATGAATGATGATAATATAATTTAATGGTGCATAAACCACATGTCATAAATAGTTTCAGAGTAAAAATAGATAGATTAATTATATTATTTAATCTCCTTAATGCATCTGATGATTATTTTAAATTTGTTTTGATAGGTAATAATGCATATTACACTTTACATAATGCATATTGCAGCGTAAGTTATTGATATTATCTTTACAGTAATATTTATAGTTATTGTATCTTTATAGTTATTGATGTTATCTTTATAGGTTATATGTAGTCTAGTATAACTATTTTGGTCCTATAACCCTAACAGACATTTAGCTAGTTATCGCTATGTCTGCGATAGAACGAGAAATTTTAGGAAAGTTAAAAAACAATCTTTTTATTTAAACAGTACTTTGAACACAAATATACGGCTTTATGCTATAAGTAATCCCTGTTTGTGGCATTGCAATTTAATTAAGAACAACTGAAATTAAACATTGATCTGTAGTCTAAGACTACGTAGCTGAATACTAAGCTAACTCAATAATTTACTGGCGCGACAGTTTAAAGTATCGGCGGCGAGAGAACGCAAAGCTTAGATAATTACGTTTAACTAGAGCTGCCAGAATCTAACAAAGTAGTACGCAATGCCAGAAACACTCTCTCATTATCCAAAAAACCTCAACTTAAATACACAAACAACTAATTTGCATTCTGGGGAGGAATACGGAAAGAAGAAGTTAAAGTAGAGTTCCAAATCATAATAACTGGTTGGTTTAAAAGAGTAACCTTACAAACTTATTTTAAACAAGAATTAGATATTCACATCTTAATCACCATCGGTCTTTCAAGGTATGCATTTATTAATCATAATCAGCGTTGCGACTGAATTTACGTTAAATAAATTACATAATCACTAAATATCATTTTAGGACAGCAACACAGGAAAGGAATTATTGGTATAATATATACTAGAAGTAAACATATATGATGTAAGGTATTTCTCCCGCCTTCTTCGTATGCCTTCGTGGTGTAGTGGTCAGTACGTTCGACGCATAACCGAGAGGTCCATGGTTCGATTTCTGGGGAAGGCGTTGCTCATTTTTCATCACTCCTGCTTCCGAAATAACCTAATGTATCTACAGTAAAAAAGCCATGTTTGACGCAAATGAGAAAATCATTTCGCGAAGGTAGAATGCAAAAACTATTTGTGAGAAGCGAAGAAAAAAATGCGAGGAAAATGAGGCTGTATAAGATGTTCAAGAAAGTATATTCATGTTTTACTGCCTTCAATATCGATCCTATACATATATTAGATATGTGCAAAAGTTTTTCAATTTTTGTTTTAGTAGATAATTTTTATCTTGGTGCTATTTAGCTCAAGCCATGACAGTACAGGATTATTCAGTAATCTTTCTAGTAGAAGGTACTGGTACAGGCGTTGCACACCACGTTTATAATGAGACAAAAGGACAAAAGAGAAAGAAAAAAAATTACTATTAAAAATAAGCATATCAGAGATAATTTTTGCATGAGAATGATCTAGAATGCAATACTAAAGAAGCGTGCTGAACGCAATAGCTAGAGAGGACTGGACGTTTGCTTTGGGTGGAACTTTAAACGTGAAATGATTTTATTCTTGAATGATATTAATCCTGCTAGTCTAATGTTATCAAGATGGCTTCGTAAATGCACTACGTTTTATGTTTAGTTAAATGCCTCAAAACACGCAGCACTTTTATTTGTCTAAAGGATTTGAAGTAGAATAATTTAGATTATGGTAGGACATGCAATCTTTTCTGCTTAGGAGTGACGTTTCTATCTTCTTGAGAAGAGATATGTTGCTATAGTCTGTTTCTTTAGATATTTTAAGCCCACTGTCACTCTACCCCCCATTTGCGATCATAACGCGTGTCATCATTACTGCACAGCACTTACTTTCTGTACCTCATCTGAAACTGTTATTTAAATCAGCTTTCTTTTACTCACTTTTCATGAGGCGAAATACGCTAAACGAAAACTGAGTGAAAGGAAAAAATTTGACGAGTCAAACCATTTGCCATAGCTGCTGTTCCCACAGTCAACTAAACAAGTCGGTCGGCGGAAAATAACCTTAAAGCTCCTATTTTAAAATAACAGCCTTTATTTGAACAAGCGCTATTATCCATGACATTCTAAGTAAACATTGGTAAGAACTATAGAAGATCTACGTATGAGTACCTTCTGTTTATGAAAATTTTATTATACTGTATACAGAAATGCACTGTTGAGTCGGCACATTTATTAAGCGGCCATTGTTCATCCGGACAGAAATTTTCAAACGAGTACTTAGGAATAAAGATGCAAACACGTTTATGAAGCTTACTTTTTAATTCGAAAAATAAAGCAGCCTTTGTATATCTGCTGGTATCTCTACGCGGAGTACCACAATCTGAGTAGGATTTTAATGTTCTTCTCTCACAAGCAAACAATTAAAAAAAAAGAAACATTTCTGCTTAGATAGCGGCATCAGAGCTTTACGAATTGATACTCCTTGACCTTGATTACGCTGCGGGTAATTAAAGTGGATGTTCTTAGAAGTTAAAAACTAATGTCCATAAAGATGTGGGCAGTTTTACTACTTACGTCACGCAGAAAATTCTATCCTGAAGAACAATGGCCGATCTTCATAAAGGTTTCACTTCTTTTTCACGATGCATTGTTCTCCAGCGGCATCATGAAATAGTCTTCGAGAATGCTATTGCTAACAGAAAAGCGATAAAAGTAATGCTTTAGTATGCTGAAAATAAAGTTTTGCTTCAAAAATAAAGGTAGTGTTTCAGTTTATTTCGCAACACATTACTTTGACGTTTATTTGTAGTTTTGGTATGAATTTAGAAAGGCGGAAAACTCAGCGACTGCCTGGGACGAAAAACGTTTTGGCTACGTCACTATCGAAAATTAATATTCTAACAGAATACTGCCTCTTTCAATTATTACATAGTTTCTACAGGAAACGAAATGCGATTATATAAATAATCTTCGAAGAAGACTGCTTTCCGCAACAGGAGATAATTATTCTATAAGAGAGGGAAGGAAAACTGTACCATAAAAGGCAGCAGTTTATGGAGAAAATAGTGTAGACTAAAGACCAATTAATGTTCTATTATAACATAACTGAGTTTTTATATTGAAAAATGCAAGAACTTTTCCATGAGTTCCATGCTTTCATTTGTACAGCTTCCAAAAATAATTTTAGAGAAATTTAGCAAAACGAATTCGACATATAGTCAGCTCGAAATTTTCTTAAGCAATCCTTGACCTTGGTTACTGAATGGGTTATTATATATTCGAGGTGAGAGATCCATGTAAAGCGCCAGGCAGCACAATAAATTTACGATTATGAAAGTGCATGTGGATTACGTTATGAAACTGACGGAAAATGTTTTGAAAATTCACAGTAAACTGCCAGAACAAAACGAGAGGCAGCGAATGTAAGGCGACTGAAGATATTAAAGCTGTTCGAAGAAAAAAGCCAAACTTTGACCTTTGCAAATACACTACTTTATTTTTAATTAAATATGACAAAACTCACAAGAGCTATCTTCCAAAAGGATTTGAGTAGGATTATTCAGATTATGGCAAACTATGCTCGGGATGTTTGCCTTAAGTGTAAATAAAACCTTTGTAAGACATTTCCAAGGTAATTTGGAGAATTACGTACAAAAAAAGAAAAAGGGAACTCCAGTGAAGCCAGCCACTTCCCTGGAATTTGAACTCGGGTCGAAGGCCCACCACCGGCAGAATCGTAAAGTTGTTGAACACCGGTTGAATCAGGTAAGGATCGATTCCTTATGAATGGGCTGACTGCATGGGTGTATTCGTGGCTTTTCCCTAGTGTAATGTGTATAGGAGCCAATTTTCTTAGAAAGCCCTCCACGAAGGCATCCCTCCTCTTAGGCAGACAGCCCTAATGTGCTTTACTATAATCAAATAAACTGAATTTAGGTCGAACGTTCAATATCCAGCGCAATTATTGCGTTGATAGGCGCTGTACCTGTAGAAAGAGATACTTTCGAAGTCGATTTTCTGAAACAAGCCTGGGTCATATTTATGTTATACACCGGGGAAACAATAAGAACACCCTCGTTACAAGCCCGTTCGCCGGCATTCGAATCGAAACGTCTGTGTTTAGCTGCTTTATCCACTTGGCCATTTAAGAGCCGTGCCAAAGACGCTAGTGGGCTTCATACACGATGAATAAGGAAGATTTGTTAAAGAGTTTCCAGTTTATAGCAAATGTAGAGCTGTATAATAGATCAGATGGGATAAACTATTCAAAGAAAAGAGATATTACATTATATTTCCTTAAGACAATCTGCAAATTTCCAGATTTTTCTTCTAAATTAAATGGAGATCCAGAGAACAACGATTGTAAAATCTACTCTAAAATTGATCTAAATGTGACGAGGAGAAAGATAAATGCATATTCATATATTTGGGGGGGTATCTTTCCCACTTTGTAAATTGTAAGTAAATTAAAAAGCAATTGTAGAACATTTTATTTGAAATGAAAAATTCAAATTCAACGTATTTAATGGATTTCAGTTTGAAGAAATTTGTATTTAGAAGCAAACCGATTTTCATGTACTAATTCCTCTCATAACTTAAATTATTCTTATTTATTACTTCTTGCGCATTAGATTATACATTGTGAATATATTATTCTTAATAGTTTGAGACTTTAGGCAGCTTTAGGCATGCTAAAAATACTCTGAATTTTTATTACGGTAAATGCACATCATTGTCACAAAGAAGTGCAAACCACATGATAATGGGCTGACTTTTACAGATCTCTGTATATATGAAAATAAAGCAAAATTTGTTTCCGAGTTGCTTGATGGGTTTTTATTTGATCTGTTGAAGTCAATTAGTCCAGTAACAGACGTAAAGCAAATTATCGCTACATAATGAACGTTCTTGTGTTAAAATCTGTCAACCACATCTCGTGGTGATACAACTAAATTAAAAGAAACAGGGAAAAGTGGACAGAGCTCCAGAGCTTTTATGAATTTACAGATTTTGCTCCGTCGGACTAATACTTTAGCACAACATTCACCATAGGGCACACAGTAACCGGCTTCGAAAGCTATCCCAGCAATAAATCCAGTGCAGTGCACAGCGTTCTCACATTTGAACTAAAGTAACAGTCGACTTCAAATCAAAATGTGAATTAGTAGCAAAAGACTGCACAGTTTAAATCTCACTCAAAGCTGGCTCTGTAACTTTACCAGCATATTAAAATCAAGCATACAGCGATGTTAACTCAAAGCCGAATAATTGCTACTTATTATAACTGGCAGGAATTACACTTAGAACTAAACACAGGCCAGACACACGCTCTGTCTTAAAACTCAAAAACCTCAGCTTAAATGCTAGCTACATTTATTTACACTTTGATAAGGAAGCGGAAAAGAAAAGTTATGTAAAGGCTGAAATTATAAATGAATGGTTAATTTAAATAATAACTTTAAAACTTACATGACAAAAATTTGTGTTGTGGAGAAATTTATCTTTTCCTTGACTTCACATCTGTACACTTTAGTATCTAAATGCAGATCCTTCCCAACTGAAAGCAAAGCTCTTATTAGAAAATTTAATAAGTTCTTTGTATCTATTACAAAAATAAAAAATGAACTTTTTAGTAATGTGTGCTTTTGAAAGAAATCTTAAATAAGCTAAGGAAAGCATTAATTCCGAATACGTGATAGAAATGATGATTTAAGGGTTTCGAATAAGAATAGTTAATATTTTCTTACAGCAATCTTGATCACATCCTGGCAGATTTTCAATGGAAAGTACACTGCCCTCCAAAAGTCAAGGAACAGCATGTTTTTCAAAGCTTACCGTTACAAAAATGTCAGTAATGTTTAAATTCGCAGTTCATATGCATGACAGTAACGAAGTTTAAGAGTATGTATGCAAAAACGACAGCTACCACTTTTATTTTATTGAAAGGAATACCTATATAGGAGTTGGAGAAAAATTGCAAAAAGTGTTCACGAATCTTGATCTCCAGTTGTTATTACAGTTTCGTGAACAATATCCAGGATAGTCTATAAATGTCCAGGAGATTTCGTTTGCCCGATTTCCCGAGGTGGCGGGCGATCGGATGGATGGAAATGGGGATTTCACAAGCTGATGCTGCAAGACGTCTGAATATCTCTCGCAGTGTTGTCTATCGACTATGGAATCGGTTTGAAGCCAAGGATTCTATGTCTAGAAGACATGTTCCAGGTAGACCTAGAGTTATAACACCTGAAGGAGACTGCTATTCAGCTCTTTTGGCACGAAGGAGGAGTAATATCCCTGTTCCTCAGCTCATAGCAGATCATTTAATGGCAACAGGAACAAGAATCTCAGCTACTACAGTGCGCAGACGCCTGCACATAACAGGCTTGTATGCAAGACGACCAGCTGTTTGTGTCCTCTTGATTCGAGGACACAGAGGTGCCTGTTTACGCTGGGCAAAAGAGAACACGTCTGCTGGACCAGTCAATGGGTGTCTGTTCTCTTCACAGACGAGTCCAGTTTCACACTGGAGAATGATTCAGGTCGTCAGCTGATCTGGAGGGAACAACGCACCAGATACAACCAATCCCACTTTGTGGAAAGGCATAGTTACAGAGGTGGTGGAATAATGGTTTGGGCTGGGATCACTCTCAGTGGTCACACTGACTTGCATGTGTTCCATGGAGGAACTTTGGCTAGTGTAAGATATCGAGACGAGATCCTTGATCAATAGTCCGCCCATATGCCGCTGCTATTGGTCCTGGATTTCTTCTGATAGACGACTTCGAGCTCGGGTTGCTAAAGAATATCTTGAGGGTCACGGTCTGGAGCGGATGGAATGGCCAGCTCAACCCCCAGACCTGAATCCGATACAGCACTTTTGGGATTACCTTGAGAGGTTGCTGCTTTAAGTCCTCCTCCAAGGTCGTTATATGAGCTTGAACATGGATTACTCCGCGTCTGGTCGTTGCTCCCAATTTCACTGACCGACAACTTGATTAACAGCATGAAACGTCACTGCCGCTAATGTTTTGCAGCTAGGGGTGGACACATTCCTCATTAGAACCCACTTTTGTAATGTTAACACCCAATTTTTCCTCAAAAAACTGTGATATACTATTTCTCCAAGACTGAATTTCTTTGCCAAGAGTGAAAATTTTTGTTGTAATTCATGTTTGTGATGATGAGCTTTAGGAATATTATATGTAGCATTCATTAAAGAACTGTTTAGTGAACAGGTCCTGTAAATTTTTTGTTTCTGTGTTGCTTCATTCTCAAATTAGACTAAAAAAACATGCTGTTCCTTAACTTTTGGTGGGCAGAGTATTATATTTTAGAACAGCATTACAAGAAAATATCATTCATAAGGAAGGTATGTACAAAATAGCCATGTTTAACTTATGCCAGAAAGCGCACCACTGTTTGAATGTATAGGAAATAAAATGAAAGCATGCGTTTTTACAAATAGTCTTTAAAAAGAAATCTCAATAAGTGATTAATACTTGAAGTTATTGTAATATCTTGATTTGAAATGTTCCTAATAGAACTTTAATAGAACTTTTAACTTGCTATCCAGCAGTTATATACCTATTATATCGGATTATTATATTACCAATCTTTCAATTAAAGGTTGCTACATATGATTTGCATCATAATTAGAAACACCCGATTTTATATTATTTGAGCTACCTTAAAAAATAATATTATGTTGAACTCCAAATATTTTCTTAAATGATCTTTTAAGCCTTTCATTTTGAATTCCGTTGTGTTCAGAATAATGTTTTATAGTGCCAAAAATTGAGAAATTTGGTGAATTCATTATCAGTTATTCTTCTTGAGAAAGCCACGATAATAAATATAAAAATTACATAAGTTCTAAGAAAACTCTTATGAAGAATTCAAAGACATCATTTCTCAGATATGCTTTATTGAGTTTCGATTAAATTACTGTCATAAATGAGCGTGTTATATCGGAGATATTTTTTCCCAGTCTGATTTGTGTGAGTAGTGTGTAATGTCTCATTACAGGATTTTTCCTATTTCAAACAAAATGTTAATGTTTGAACTTAGAATTAAATTTTGGAATTAATATGGAATTTTGGAATTATTAATGGCAAGTAAAACTAAGTAAGCGCTTACTTCTAAGAAAATCGGATTTTATAACTTTAGTTTGATGCATTTAAAATTTTTGTCCTCGTTTTCGAAAATCATGCGTCCGAAACGTGTTCCATCAATTCAATGAGACATCATATGTAAAAAAATTGCATTTACTTAAATTTGGCACTTCCTGGCTTTTCATAATTACTATCTCTGTAGCAATCAAAATTTTGCTCTTCTAGGCATGGTCTGACAGACAAACGGAAACCAGAATTACTTTAAACTGCAGGGCTTAGTTAAGCATAAATATTTATTAAGCTCAATTAAAGTGAAAGAGCTAAAGGTGTGTGCTAAGAAAGGCTATTTTACATAGAGTAATAAAAAGGAATCAAAAACATACATAAAAGTTTGATTAAAATTGAAAATCGCTATAAAATTGTCTTCATACCTGAACTGATTAGAGTCTCAATGTCTTCCTTTTTACAGCCCGAAGGGACGCATACTCCAAGATTCAGGGCATAGGAGTAAAATGTATGCATTCGGGAAGCAATTTCATCAATGATCTAGAATACGAACATTATGCGCCGTAACGATCAATGAGTTCATAAGATTCGACATGATTACTAAAAGCACCCTGCGTAAGATATAAAACTATAGCATGAAACAATAAAAATTATAATAATATATGATTTTAAGAAGAGCTTAGAAAGAAAAACTAACTCAGAAAAACATTTAAGTCTTATGACTATCATGTAGAATTTGTGATCTTCCCCCAACCCTCCCTATACACACATATCATGTATTTTCACGCTGGAAATAACGCTGTTAACCGCAGTTTGGGAAATTAAGTACCTGTTCTCCAGAAATGCAGTCTTTAGGGCATTTACGTCTCTAGGAAGAGCATGTCTCCGTGAAACTTCTTTTTCATAAGCTCTCTATCGTGTTAAGATCAGGAAATTTTGCTGGTCACGACATTCGCTCAATGTCTTTACCTTCAAGGAATTCGTCAACGAGTTTTTATCGATATGAATGAGTATTCTCGCTCATAAATAAAAATTCAGATACATCTGCACCTCTGAAAAGTTTCATCTAAGGTTGTAAGGCATCATCCCGATACCTCTGGTCGGTCACGGATCATCTGTTGAAAATATGTAGGAGCGTACGTTCATCGGTCATTATTCCTCCTCGTACCATCTCACCTTCATTACCGAAATGGTTACATTCTATAATGTTCGAAGGAATTTTTTGAGGTCATGACTCCCTCCAGATGTAAATACGATTAGAATTAGCTGTTAAATTAAGCGTCGTTTTATTAATAAAGAGAACGCATGACCACTGTTATTCACTTAAGCTACAATGTTTTTTGCATCAAATAAAGACATCGTTCTTTCGCTGTGAAAACGGTGGAACAGGGGCTGTTGGCTTTCTGACATAAAGATCTTTTTCATTAAGCCATTATTATTTGTTTGTTTATACAGTTTGTGGTGATAAAACTGTTCTAGTGGTGGCTGCAAGCTCTCAATTTAACTGCCGTGTTCAAAAGTTTCCAAATTGTTTCCATATCGTACAGTCTTGAAATATTCACACACCTCACTGCTTTCATGAGTGTCTGCCTAGCTTTAAACAACCGATGATTCAACGATTCGTCAGATTTTTCCAAATGATTCTTGAGAACCAAAGCGTTTTGAATCATTACACGCTGAAATTAAGCGCTATATTGCAGAAATTTCAGAAATTTACTCATACATTCCCTTTGCGAGATGAATATTTCATCGAATAGAATTATGTTTGGGTATGTAAAGACAAATTTGGACAGGAGTGTTCATCAGCTTCATTATCCTAAAAAAAAAGGTTTTGAAGAGAAGATTATTTTTCTCGGAAATGTTTAAGTAAACTAACAACTAGTTAAAAATTTGTTTAAGAAACAACGGGTTAAAAGTTCTTAAAATAATAACTTTCGAATTCGTATATAACATGTCCATTTATTTATATTTTATTTGCATTCAGAAATGTTAAATATGACACAATTCTCCTCCATCGAATTTTTCCTGAAGAATTTTTCAGAGTTTAATCGGAATATTTTCTTGAAACTTTTATTCTCATTCGTTTAAATCTTACTCACTAATTTATATTAAATTTCAGAAATACTTTCATGAAGTAACGATTTTTAAAAATTTTTAAAAGCTATGCAACAAAAACATCACTAAAAGACTCATAACTTCAGAAACGTATCTATATAAAATTCAATAAAATATGTACGAGACAGTTTGAAAAGATTCAGCTTTTCTTCAGTTTTCTTTAGACTTATCTACGAAAATAAAATTTAAATCCAGTGTAATTTCCATACCTGTAATAGACTTAAGGTATTTATCTTTAATTTTGCTTTACACAATTAAAAAAGGTTTTTCATACAAAAAGCTTTTATTTAAAATGGATATCATTATTAATGCACTAAACAGAGACAAATAATTTGTCATAGAGTTTAATGGGTTTACAGAAATCATCTACAATTTTATATTTTGAATAATAAAAGCGTGGGCCGCCTATGATAAATTTTAAAATAATAACGACTTTGAAAATGCAATTAAATTTATATAAAATTTATAATGCCATATGCATTTGACGCTATAATTAAATAGATTTCGTTGTTTAGGCGCCCCAGGCTTTTATTATTCGCGATATAAAAGTGTAGATTAATTTTGCAAATAGAAAATTTATTCTATTACTCCCATTAAACTACATGATATATTGCCTTTCTACATTAAGTGCATTAAATATCATATTCATTTTTAATAAACTCTCATTTTATGAAAACGTTTTTTAAATTGTACGTTATTTTCTGTTTTTTAATCTCAATTACACGCTATCAGTAATGAAATTTTTAATCATTATTAAAATATAAGTTATAAATTATGAAAAAAAATATGAAATAAAGAAAGATACCTGAACGTCATTCAGAAAATGAGGGTGACGGGTAATATTCAGTTTCAGTTTAGGAAATGGGAAATAATAACAGCGTTACAATGAGTATTCTACAGTGAGTATTCTAAGAGAAAAAATAAGAAAAAAAAAGAAAAGAATAGCTAATTCGTCATTACGTGCTCAAATATAAAATACTCAAAAGTAATTTTCCGAGAGAAACGCTTTTTCTCCCGTCTGCTTCAGATTACAACACACATTTTTTAAAAATGTAGGAAATCGTCCGGCTAATGTTATTTTTTTAATCATTCTTGTTTTAAAGGAATGCAAAAAGTCTTTTATAATCTGTGAAAGTTTCAAAACTTTATATCCGACACATTATTAGACGTTGGAATTTTAAACTCGTTTAAAAAATCCAGCAGTTTCCAAAAATTAAGCTATAATTTTCATTAAAACGATTTTTCTCCCAAGAAGTAGTTTAAAAATCGATGAAAATCTTTCAACCGTAATAGCATGCGTCATGATGGCTTATAACTGTTAGCTCGCCGAACCAAAGAATCAGGTTTGTCGTTGTTGAATACAAAAACTGTTGATGAGTACTAGTGCTAATTAAAATGTCATCCACCGTTTTACTTCCTTGTATGAAATAAAAAGGAAGTATCGTAATCGCGAAAAATTTCGGGTATAATATTTCAACAAAAATATCCATTGTAACCGTAGGACCAAAATAAAGAATTCTTTTCCCCCCAAAAAAAATTATTAAACTGATTTAAATTGGATTCTAAAGAGGGTTTTTTTCTTTCTTTTACGTATCTACCCATGTATCTATGTATCTCGCATAACTCAAAAACGAGTAGCCTCAGAACGTTGAAATTTTGTATATAGGACTGCTATAACATGTAGACGTGCACATCTCATTTTGGTTGCCACTCGGCCGGTACCAAACGTATATAAGTATATGTATATACAGTGTTCCCTCGCCACTTCGCGTTTCATGTTTAATGGCTTCAGTGCTTCCAGGTTTTTCCAAATATTCATCAAAAAATAAAAATGAGAAAATACAACCATGTCGGCAGCCACATTGCGGAAAGGAGCGTTGTTTCATGTTGATGCGCGAGAGAAAAGGATCCCTGCATGTCAAACAATAAAGAAGCGAAAGTTGTGGTAAGTCTGCGTAATAACAGAATTGTGAAAATGGAAGCTGCACTGGCATTGTGGATTGCTGATTGCAGGAAAAGGCAGTGTGTTTGGGCACTAATAGGACCAGGAAAAGGCCAAAGCTCTCTACGTCCAAATCTTGCCCGATGACGACAATGAAGAGGTTGAAGAATGTGCTGACGAACCTCAAGCCAGTAATAGCGCTGCCAGGAGTGATTCGCCTCCTCGAGGACGAGGCTTTTCAGGCAGCAGAGGCTGGTTCGAAAAATTTCAAAAAAGGTACGGCCTCATAAATGTGCTTCTGTATGGTGAGGCTTCCTCTGCTGACAATGACGCTGCTTGTCGTTACGTGGAGGAAGGGTTTCGTAACTTAAAGCCCTGAACAAGTTTTCAACATGGATGAAACATGCCTTTTTTGGAAGAGGATGCCTTCGCGTACATTCCTTTTCAAGGACGAAGTGAAGAGGCCAGACTTCAAGGCTCACAAAGACCGTATGACTGTCATCATGGTTGGCAATGCTGCAGGTTTTATGCTTAAACCAGGCCTTATTTATCCACGAGCATTAAAAAACAAAACTACGGCCCTGTTGCCCGTGTTTTGGATGCATAACTCCAAGGCCTAGAGAACGAAAGCTCTGACCCTTGAATGGTTCCTCCATTGCTTTATTCCCCATGTGAAGCTGTATCTGGCTGGAAAGAACCTCCCCTTTAAGGTCCTTTTCCTGATGGACTGTGCAGGAGGCATGCAACGGACCTGCAATATGACGGTGTTCAGATAGAGTTTCTGCCCCCGAATACTACATCTCTAATTCAGCCAATGGATCAAGGTGTCATTCGTGCCTTTAAGCACTCACTCGCTACTCTATGGAGGGCCTCATCCCGGCAGTTGACGATGCTAATGACGAATTCACCTTGTAAGCATATTGGCATATACGACCTTGTAAGCATATACGACATTGCCTCATGTTGGTCTAATATTCAGCTAGCATTGAAGGACATGAAGAGTGAGACCATAAATTCTAGCTGGAAGAAATTATGGCCGAACGTTGTGCGCGACTGTCCAGGCTTCACTCCTGAAAAAGTTCATTATTCAGCGGTGGAAAAGGCGGTGAGGCTGGCTCACATCATAAGAAGTGAAGGATTTGTCGACATGGCAAAAGAAGACATCGATTGCTAATCGGACCCACTGACCGATGAAGACCTCCTTGAGATGACAAAGTCTGCAAATGAGGAAGAAAACGAAGAGGAAGACGAAGAAGAAACTGAAAAGTGTGGCCTTACCCTGGAGAATCTGCAACAATTGTGCAACATGGCAAGAGCGATGCAACAATTTGCACGAGACATTGACAACAATATGATTCAAGCTGTCGAGTTCAGCAATCGCGTTGACGGGTTGTGTCCTTGTACAGGGGAATTTTGAAAAAAAAACACAACTACCCATCACAATGCTTCTCTCCAAGGTAAAGCCCCCGGCTCTATGGTTAGCACCTCCAGCAGAACAGTCTCCAAATGAGCCTAAAGCTTCTACAAGTCAAGTGAGAACCTCTCCTCCGCCACCAACACAAGACTTTTTTCATCTCTCTCAGAAAGCAATGTTGATTAATGTTTATTACTGTATAAGGTTTTGTAATTAACCTTATTAATTAGCACTGACACGTTTAAGTAAATCCGTATACTGTTGTAATTTTTGTCTTAAATGTGTAAAGTATAAATACTGTTTACATATTTAAAACATTCTTGTACCCGCATACATGAAAATTCCTAGAGGCAAATCCTACTTCGCGGTTTTTCAGCTTTCGATGAAGGTTCTGGTCAACATAAACTGCGAAAAACGAGGGATCACTGTATATAATCCACTCTGTTACTCGGATCCCTGAGGTCAGTTTTTTTATTCCCATATGTTTGCAAATTTTGCATTTTTTGTTTAAAAATGATTGAATTATGTTGTTCTTATCTTCCGCTTAAGGCTTTTATGCCTTTAGTTAACCTGCATGTTATAATTGCAGAATTATCAACAATTTAAAAGTTGTTTAAGTGCGGCTAAGCCTAACATATCAGCCACATTTGTTTACATTTGAAACTTAGCAAAATAGTGAATTTGTTGCCAATCTAGAGAAACTAAGCTTCGCAACAATAAAGGAAACGCCTTCTTTTATTATTGCGAATTAAATCATGCTTAATCAATTCTGGAATTTATTCGAGGAAATAAGTGTTTAAGATTTACTTCGTAATTTTTAATATACATATTTTGAGTTTTTTGCTTGCTTATCTTATCCCGAAGCGAGAACTGAATTAATTGAATGAGAAATACTGAATCGTCTGCGAAAAACTGTTTCTTTCTTTTTCTTTTTTTTTGTTTGTTTAATTTCTTTTATACCTCGTTTCAGATTTATTATAGTATTTGAATAGAACATGTGGCAACGATTAGATAATTCTTCAGGTGATATACTTTTTGTGCATTCTGAGTTATAAAATGAATGAGATGTAACGCTGTTAAGTGAATCTAGGGACACAGTGCTGCTATGGTAAACAAATATAGTTAATTTTAAAAAATGCATTTATTCTATTGTGGTTTAGGCGCTATGGATGAAGTAGATTTAGTTCAATCCAATAAGTTAAAATCAGATGCAAGAAAAACTCTTATAATTTAACATTCCATACAAGGCTCTCATGTGGTGTACACATCTGATTTTTTTAACATCGTCATAATAATCTGTGATTGCATGTCATGGGATTTAAATGAAGATTCTCTCCTTCCTCATGTAGGAGAGATTTGATAGATTTATTGTTCTTATTTCGTATTTAAGAAATTGTTCAGAGGAGAATATAAAAATACATAATAATATTCAAATACCGTTTGCAATACTAAATGATATCAGCCTGAAGTCGGTAAAAAAATTTAATTAATTAAAAAAAAAGAATTAAAGACGCAATTGAACTGCCATGTATATAGATTTTTCATATTTAACTGAGGTTAGCCATTTCGTTCTTCATTAAGTCTACCTGCCATTGAAAAATTGTCCAGAAAAAACAGAAAAACTTGAAACTGATGCGCTGTGTTATGTTATTAAGAAAACATCCAATTGTCATCCAAATATTTCCGATTACGGTCTACTACTTTGAAGAGTTTACCATTTAAGTTCTAAATAGTTAAGAAAACTTCAGAAAAAATTTAAAAACTTAAAAAATATAAAAAATGGAAAGGTTTAAAAAATTAGCAATATAATCTTGAGATGTTGATTCGAATTGGAAATTTAAGGACACATCAATAAGTTGTCAGCTAGTTTAATTCCAAATAATCTCAAAAGAAAAACAAGCCATTCCGTTAATCAGAGATTCAAATGTTTGGAAGCCAGATTATTGGAAATGTAGGTACTTCTCTCAGTCATTGAATGCAATCCTGCTAAAATAATTTAAATCCTGCTACAATGGCTTAGAATTTGAAATGATACTTACGTTTTCTGAACTTGATACATTTTCAAATTCCTCTATTCTGTCATATATTCGATACATTCTTCTCTTGGGTGGTAATTCGGGCTTTATTTGCAAAAGACAGTATTTCCCAGTAAACAGTATTTCCCCGTAATCTCTAGAACGACTGCTGCGTGCTACAGTTCCAAGGCATTCGTCATAGTTCCCGAGAAAGGTTGTTGAGCCGCTGATTAAGCCATCTGGAACTTTAGCGGTTGCATCCAGAACTGAAAGAAAGTTTACAAGAAAGAAAATGTAGAAAGTATAAAGCATAAGATTTTATAAGTGAAAACATATGCTATACTTCTATTATTCAGTGATTTTTTCTGGTATTGCTTCCGAAATGTAATTTTTTGTTTTTGCCAGGTGCCAAACGGAACCTCCTAAGGACCTGGCAGTGCAAGAAGTCCGAAAATTGTTTTTCTCCGATTCAAGATTTCAAGATTCAGACAGAGAAAAAGCCACCTTGTTTTTGAAGCAGGGCCTGGCTGTCATTGCAAAATAGTTAAAAAAGGAGAGGAAGTCTTCTCATCTTTCAGGCATGGCAAAACCCAGAGTACAGACTGACTGATTTTTCTAAGTAATTAGGGATATGTGCTGCAAAGGTCTAACAGTTTATCTTCATGCAGTATTTCTACGCAAGAAATTTGAAAAATCTGCTATATTATTGGCTGCAACTTTATTATAGAATTCCTGTTTCCTCTGTGAAGATAAGATAATGTAATGTAATCTATCCTCATATCAGAATGCAGGCCTCTGTTTCTAAGGAAAAAAGGAGCTCCTGTAATTATTCGCAAAATTTTGTTCTGAACAGTTTGGCGTTTATGAATATCGTTTGTACTTCCATTCGGCCAGGTGGGAGATGCATAAATGAATATTGGTCTGATAACAAGTACGTAAATATGCCTTTCCCTGGAAAAATTGTTCTTGTTCTTCTGCTCTTAAGCGGCAGCGGTTCTAGCTGGACTTACTCCCCTGCCAATAGCAGTGTTACAAGAGGCAACTGTCTCAACTGTCACGCTTCTTAGGAAGCCAGCCTCATTTAGAGGAAGTGCATTTGTCCCATCAGCCTTTGAGAATAAAAATTATCAACTCAAAGTTCATCCTGCTGGATATGGGTTGGGCATGAATGCCCATACCTCTCTGTCTCAGAAGAGAAGCAAGGGGTGAGAATACCACCAGCATATTCACAGACGGCTCAAAAATCAACGAAGAGACAGGCTGAGCTTTTATTACTCAATATCATGTTAAAGTCTTAGAAACATGGAAAGGTTACCTTGGAATAAACAGACCAGACAGAAGCAGTAACCTTCATCCAGGCTATCACAACAGCTATGAATTTTGTTGATCAAGAAGTTTGCATTTTCTCAGATAATCAGTCAGCAATCTTCGCTCTTCGCGATCCGTTCCATCCATCGCGGATAATAGCAGATATACAAAATGCGCATAACTGCAATATACAGATTTTATGGATTAAAGCGCAAGCAGGCTACAAGGGCAATGAGGATACAGACACTCTCGCAAAGGAAGCTGCAAAGAATATTCGATGCACAGGTTGTCCAGATCCCGCTTCCAAAATCTTATCTGAAGCAAGTCTGCCGTATTAAAGCTCAGGAACAATGGCAAGAGAAATGGGATTCTATATCGCAAGGCCATAGAAACCATAACCTTCGTCCACAGAGGTTCCCAAGATCGACTCATCTCAGTCCCTTTTCTTTCTCGCTTTATCACAGACCACGGACCATTTCCACATTATTTCTTTGAAAGGGTAATAGAAACAACTAACCGTTGCGTCTGTAATGAAGTAGGTACTCCTGATCATTATGTTACGTCTTGCCCTCTCACGGAAGCATGGCACATGAGGCTTCTTGATACTGACATTCCGTATAAACGCTTATTCATTAAGAAGGCGGCCAAGCTCAGGAAGCTCAAATGCATTATGAACAAACTTGAAACACTAGGACTGGATTTATTTAGTCCACAATAATAGTATACTGGCTTCAGTTCGCAGAGATTTAGGGCGTTAATGTATGTAGTTTCTAGTGACTTCTGCAAAAGGTCCTGCTTGAGTCAGTGCGTAAAGTAACATTAGACTGGAAACACGCAAAACAAATGTAAATATGATATAATATTATCCAAATGTAAATGGTTCAATTATTTATATTTGTAACAAATAAATTAATGCATGGATGTAATAATGTAAGCATGTGCAAATTATAAATAGAATATTGTACAGCGTATTGGGAATAGTGTATTGTACAACATATTATGTATAGTACTTCGTAAAATGCGTAAGTGCCCGTAGCATGTAGAGCTATGCTTTGAGTCCCAGGGAGCATAGTAACTATAACTGTAGTACTACAACTTAAAAATATATTCAAGAGCACAGAATATAAATAGTATAGTGTGTATGACAAGTACAATATGTAATGTATCTAGTGCATGTAGAGCAACGTGATGAAAGATATTGAGCAAAGCATTTGTGAATACATTCTGTATGAAATGTACTGTGCTTCATGTATAGAATGCTGTGAATTGCCAAAAAAGACACCTGTACTTTCTATGCGATATTCACAGCAATAAGTAAAGACTGCATGTTGTCGCATTCTGTAATTTTTTTCCTCAAAGTGTATTTTTAACAGTTTGTTTAAGCTCTCTGTATTAAGAATTATGTTATATATAATTAAGAGTTATTACCACCAGTGTCTATGTTATATAATTAACAGTAATGTTCAAAGTAATATGCAGCTGATACTCACAGTGTATTGCGCGTAGAAGTGAGTTTCGTAAGGTGTTTTAAATATAGTGCAGTGTTCAGTGTGATATGTATTATAAAAATTATAGTGTATTGAGTGTTTTATATAAAGCAATGTGTTAAAGTGCAATGCGACCAGTAGAATGTTTAATTAAAAAGTTATTTTTGATATGTTTTCAGAATACAGCAAAATTTATGCAACAGTGAACTTGACATCCTGAAATGGACATTTTTATTAGCATAATATTATTTAATCAAAATTAGTATAGGCTGTGCTTTGTCCTCAAATCTGTTACCTGTATTTTATATATTATAAGTACAGCATAAAATAACCAACGTGTATTTCCGTGTGTAATTTGTTTGTAATGTGTAATTTTGCTCTTTATTTAAGCCTGTTGTATTAAAAACTATGTTTTATATAACCAAGTTATGCCTTATATAATTAATTACGTTATTCAGAGCCTATGCTGAATTGTCAAGAGTAATGTTCAAGAGTTTGAATGTAATGATTAACTTCGGAGTGTAGCTCTAGATAGTTGAAGAATCCGGACGATACCCGATTAGCCTATGGAAGCCGCCCGGGTGTTCGAACTTGCTCTCACCTGTCACCTGCCCATAAGTATTTAAGCTGGTGATCGTTACATATCATAAGTTAGAGTCTTCTTGTGAGCTAACGATATTAAGCAAGAATCAGCATGATCTTCTGGAGCTTTCTTTAATCTTTCACACTCGAGGCCCCTTCGCTCTGGCGAACCAACAACTCGAGATTTTTCGTATATTGGTGAATTTGTTACAGCTAATTTAAAATGGTTTCACATACATTTAAAACAAATCAAATGGTTCTTTTATGTCTGAAGATATTTGTGGTCCTGCTGCTCTCTCTTCATAGAGAAACAGTATTCTTTGCGGTATTTATTCGGATTCTGTGAACTTATCCATTTTCAATTTTCTGTCTTTTCTGCTCAAGCACTGTCGCTTTCCCGTTCACTGTCTATTACCCTACGCTTCGCCTTCTAACAACTCATTCTTCATCCCCATCACTATCTTCATCAGTGCTTTCTTCTTCTCTATCGCCAACTAATCTATGCATAGATGTAATTTCATTCTTCATCAACAAAAAATTGTATCCATTTTCAGTTGAACTGATTCTTTCGCAGTATTTCATACTTATTGGACTCTGTGACTTTGAAATAATATTCCTATTGCCATGATTGTCGAGTTCAAAATTATGACTCAGACGCATATATATCAATAAATCTTAAAAGGAAAAATCTAAAAGCTTTCTTATATTAATTTAATTAACGTTTAATTTATTGAGATTATTATATTTATTCAATTAACGTTTAATTTATTGAGAAATGGTGTTTACGTCAATTCAACAATGATACAGATTCGAAAAAACAAAATTATTAAAAATGTGATTATTTTTTCATAATGTCAAAGAATTGAGAGAAACAAAAAAATGTAGATCTAAAAGAAAATTTGGATAGAAGAGAAATGAATCATGTTAGGATTGCGAATATTGGGGAGGACCAAATTATTTATTAAGCATTTCTAAAACTTTCTACTAACTCTATTTTACCAGTGGCTGTTTAAAAAATCTATATGTAAAATGCTTTATGTATGTAGTACTTTTATTTAACAACGATATATCATATAGAACACTTTCTTTAGGCGGGTTTATGTGACATTTCGACGCATATATACTTGGGGGTGGGTGGAGAGAGATAAGCGTTTAATATGCAGCTCCGAAATTTTCTATTAACTCTTTTTTCCTGGTGGTTATTTAGCAAAACTACGTAAAATATGCTCCCTTTTCCCACATACAACATACAAATTATTAAGTGCTTGTATGATATATTGAAGCATTGTATAAATATTGCAATGCATATATGCATTATGTTTCAGACAGTCTTTTACCATCAAAATGCTTTAATCATTTCTTTAAAGCAAGAGTTAAGTTGCGTACAATATACAAAAATTTAAGTGAGGCTTAAGTATGATACTGAATACTATCGTTTGCGAAAATGCGTTTGGGGCACCACAAAAGGCCAAAAGATACTAACCATCTCCTTGGGATATATTAAAATCCTGAAATGGACATTTTTGTCATGATTTCGTTCAAAATGCTAATGTTTAAACAAAATTTCCTACAGATTTTAAATGAAACTCAGTATTATGAGAAAATATTTTTCATGCTAAATAAAAAGTTAATATTGTAGGGTTTTTGCTTAACTCACGTAATATTTCTAACCACATGAAGCTTTAATTTTAGCAATAAGGAGCGGGCGGTAAATTCTTTTTAAGAATATACATTTAATTATAACTTTTTATATCTCATTTTGTTCCTGGTGACATGGCTTCTCCAAAATAATATGTTGCATATGCCAGAATATAAGATGATTCTCCCTAGCCATATAAATTAACCTTTTGGGAAACACAGTCGTTTTATATGCTCAGCCTAATTCATTTTTTAAAAAATTCTGTACCTAATATATAGTGCTATAAACATCTTTTATTAATTACAATACTGTTGTATATGTTCAAAAAATTATCATTTAGCTATACTGTAAATTAAATATATTTTAAGATATAAAAATTAATTAAATTATTAACTTATCAAGAAGAGCGTTTATTACATTTAAGGCTTTCAGTTTCTTAAGCAGTTATGTAATGATTAAATGTGAAAGCCAAATTAAAGATCTGGTGACAATTTCTCACAGTTTTTCCAAATGGTAATACTGTGAGAATCAGCTGTTTGAGAGGTTTCGTCGAAGATAAATTAAAAACCTCGAACTTCATGGAAGATCAACACATGGCAAATTCCGTGGTTGATAAAATCGTGGTAATGTAATGTGTAAAAGCATTTCTAAGGAGAAAAAGTATTGATTTATCACTTATATTTAGGTTTCCAAATATAAAAAATTTTAATTTATAAATAAACTTATAATGTTTAGACTATTTAATTATCTTTCTTCTATTGTAAATCATCATTCCTTGAAATGATATTTCAAATACTAAATTTATGCACGTGTGAACCTTTTACATTCCATTGCTTTTCCCGAGAAAACATATTTAAAATGCAAGTAGCCGAATGATTTTGGACCTTTTTATAATTCAAGATTATAAGGTAGTATATATATACTTACTTAATGTTTGAAATCATAAATAAACATTGATTTCCTAGAAGAATGTAAGTAAAGCACAACTGACAGTAAAGTGTAAACAGAATTAACAATAAATATAACACAGATTATTCTGTTTTTCTGAAACTCTGTCTTGAGATTAAAAATAAATACATTCCATGCATTTAGAACGAGGGAAAAGCTCTCATAGATTACAAAATACATATGTTTTTGACTTACTTCTAAAAGCCCAAGTTTTAAGATTCTTCAGACCGTCGATCAGTTGTAAGCCGTTTCTCACACACTCGGGTGACAATTTCTGTGTTCCAGCAATTTCCATCATCTTCGGCATAATCATTTTGGTTAGGGACTTCATTCCATTTTTTAACTGATTTTCCAGCTGAAATAAGTTTCCTTTCAAATCGATTTCTTCGTTTCCGGTTGTATTCCTTGTATGGTATGTTAGAACTGTTTTACTTGTCAAAGCAGTGAGGCACAGAAGAAGTTTTAAAAATTTTCTTTTCATTTTTCTGACTCTTTAAACCTACCCTATAACCTTTAATTTTTGCAACTTCTGTTTTTCTTTGATAGATTTCAGAAATGTTTCTGTTTATAAGTAAATGATACACGGATTTGCAATACTGTACAAGGTTTCTGCTTAAGCTGTCATTGTTGTTTGGCCAAAACTGTTTGAAAAAAATCTGCGACTGAAATAATGAATGTTATTTGTACCTTTCTTTCAGCTGAATGATTTGTTCAAACATGTACTTTAAAATAATGAAAAATTTGACCTTCAGCTTGAAATAATTGTCTTATTATTTTTATTTCATGTAAGATAATATTTCTGCTATTTCGCACTAAGATCTAATAGAGGATCTAGAGAGTGTAGGTAAGGGAAAAAAAACCGGATTTCTGTTGCATCTGATTCAAGGTTTTGTGCTCAGTAATTCAATCGTAGATTGTTATGAGATATATCAGGGGTCTTATCACAGATCGTTATGAGATTCATCACCGTTATTTACAAAAAATGAGGAGATTAAAATAAAAACCGTCATTTAGCTTCTGAAATATAAAGTAGCATTTTATTTTGCTTGATAATTATCTAAAAAACAGCATAAATAAAACAAAAAGTATTTAATTGCGAAAACGAAAAGCTCCTCAAAATAATGTTATTTTCCTTTGCGCAACTGTTACCTTTGTATTTGTCTCATGAGTGATGACAGATGAAAAATGATAGCAGAACCTGTCACTTCTAGGGTCTCCATTAGTTTGTATAATAAACTATTTTAAGTTTGGTGTCTTTCATGAACCTCTCATTTTCTCTTCGCATTTCTTGGCCAGGATGCAAATTTAAAGTTAAGTGAAGAGAGTATAAAGACAGACTAATCTAGAAGTTTATCCAGAGCGTGATTTCGCTAGCCAGCGCACGTTACTATTCTATTCTTTCTGTTGTTATGGAGTTGCTGATAGGCTTTTTTGGTCATTTAATAAGTCTATCGCCGGAGAGGTTGTTGAGTTAGTCTTAAACTAAATTTTTAGTCTAGTACTACTATTTACCTTTGAATTTATTGTTAAATTATTCTTAAGTTCCACCGCATGTCGTAGGTATTATTGTAAGCACGAAGTATGTATGTGTGTTAAGAGTTTGACGAATAATAAAAGGTTTATTTTACATTTCTTCTGTGCTGGTATTATTTGCGCCTGAGCGAGAAGTCGCCAGGTTTCCTAGTAAGATCTTTTTAACTTTATGATAGCGTAGAAGACTAGATCTTACACACTCATTGCAGGAAATATTTTAAAAATGATCAGCAACATGCTTATTCTATAATAAAATATATTACAGAATTATATCGTGTTTCTGTGGATACTTTTCGCTAATGCGTATTTTTGAAATCCTTTATGGTTTGACTTCTGAAAATGCAATGGCTGTGAATCCGTCGTATCAAGCAGAAAGAGCGCTGGATCAGATTGAGAAAATTCATTCAACAATATTTTGATTTAAGACAGCCAACATTCATATTAAACAATTAATTTATTCCATTTAAGGGTTATTGTACGGCTCCATGTGGCTATATCAGCAGTCATTCATTGATTTGGTTTCAGAGTTTTACAATACAGGGGGATCTTAATTAATGCTTTTAATCTATGCTATAAAATAATTATCCATTTTTAATTATCTTCATCGGTAACCGTATTTTTTATTTTGAAAAGTGATTTATTATATTACAATTTGGCGTATTTATTATAAGTGATAATAACAAAAATGTGGTTTACTCAGTTAAAATTATTTGAATGTATGTACGATGACTTTTTTTCCACTTGTGGGCAATGAAAAAAAAAAGGAAAGGAAAGTAGGTTGCTATAAATTATGAAGTTCGCCAAGTGAATTATTCTTGGCTCAAACTGAAAAAAATACGCCAAGATAAATTTTTTAATTTCTTCATGAATTTCTTACCAAAAATTACAAAATTTAATATCTAGGCATAATATGAGTCCTAGAATCGAAATATGGAAAAAATTGGTATGTCATTTCAGAAAAAGTCCGGTTTTGTGTCAAAATACCTACGTTAAAGCAATGCTGTATATATAAATCTAATATAAACCCTAAGTCTCGGTTTCGAGACATGGAAAACACAATTTTAATTTCGACAATCGACTTAGTAGAAGAGAACGGAGATATAGAACTGTCCCCCCCTTTTTTTTTCGCAGTGTACTTGGAGAAAAGAATAGCTGGTGAAAAAAGACCTCTGCAGAAGAAGGTAAGCATTTTTTATTAATGTATCACCTAATCCTTATTTAATAATTTAAATCTCTGTTTTAAATTGCTAAAATATATTTTCTTTTCATATACTGATAATGTTTGAAGACTTGCAGTAAATATCGGTAGTTTGGGAAACCTTTTAAAAAAGTTTGCGTAACCATCATGTTGAACCCGATAAGTAAATTTTACCTTTTCGTCCACAAAAAACCGCCAACATGCATTAAGATGATTGCGTTAATACATAAGCGCCTTTAAACCTTCTAAAGTGAGTTCACTGATATGAAAAGAGGATTTAAAAAATTACAGACAAAAATTGAGTTACAGTGAAAAGGGAAAGGAAGACTCGAGCGCAAAAATTCGGAATCTAATTGGAGTTATAGCGAAAGGTGTTGACTAGGCAAAGTGGATATCCAATTTCTAACGCAACTAATCATTCAGTATGGTTATATATGACATTAAATAAAACAAACTGATCGATTTTGTTCGACTATTGTCATTATATTTCGTTTTATCCTTACAGATATCGTCTCAATATATTAAAATTAAGCTTCCCATTCTTAGCATTTGAATCTCAGAATTCATGAGGTTTCCAGAATGTTAACTACATTCTTATCGAAAGTTTTACTGGTAGATAGTATCTAATACTCGTGACAGAGATATTATCTTTAAAATTATGCTGGTTATAACCTTGGTATCGGGATGCAAAGAAGAAGGCATTTTTCTTCCCTGATTTTATTGCGTAAAAGCACTTATTCAAATTATCATAACAAGTGGGCAAAATTTCCTTATAATTCTGTTTTAAATTTTTCTAGAAGAAAGGTCTCTGTAATTGATAGCAACTGATATCTCTGTAAGGGAAATCTGTAAATCTGTAAGGGAAATCTGTAAGGGATGCGTGATGCCTTCGAAGATATCATTAAGATAAGAACTTTTTAACAGTAAATAAAAAGCAAAATTTAATTTATCCCTATATCTAGGGATAAATTAAATGTAAATATACGTAGATTAAAGATATAATTCAAAAAATGAAAGCCTTTGTTATTTTTGTTTTGATGACCTTCAGAGGTCTGCATGACCTTCATTTTCTTTCAAAAAAACCTTTAAAATATAGCATTTGTCCTTCTTAAAGTGCCATGACACTTTTTTAATAGTTTTAGGAATTTTGAAAATAATCAAGCTTAAATGTGTGAAATAAGGAACCAAGCCCTGCATACATATTTTAACCTATTTGGCCTTGATACTACGGTCGAGTTCTTCTTATTTATTATAAGCCTAATGGCCGTTAACCCAGAAGGGCTATTAATTTCGTTTTGTCATTTTGCGTTGGTTCATTGTAAATGTCGGTTCACTTCTCAAATTGTTGCGCCAAATATTAGAGCCTTGTTGTAACGTTTCCGAGCTTTTATGGAAAAAAAGCAAGACAGGATTGTCTTTTTAAATTTATTTAAAACTCAACAACAAATTCATTCGTGGTTAAATAAATGATGAATAGCGTAAATTGTTACATTGCTATATCTTACAGAAGGGAAAGAACGAGTTTCCCACAGCCTTTTCCTGGCTACATGTCCATTCAACTCTACTGCTTCGTCTCTTCTCACAAAAGAGCAGCGAACAGCCGTGAACAAGTCGGCATCATAAAAGCATTAGGGGATAGAGACCCATTAGCCTTCAGGACATCTCCCTTGCCGACCGTTTACACCTGGGATCTAAAAATGAGTTTCTTTAAGTTAGTCCGAAAGAGGAAGTCTCTAATAATATCCAGCTGGTTGTTTTCCTAATGATTCATTTGCTGTTACAGTTTGTCACAGCTTCCTTCCCTCCCCGAGCGGGGGTCTTCTGGACCATAATTACCACCATTAGAGTTCACCATATTGTTAATAAAATAAATTATAGTAAACACACATTTTTACATTAAACAGGTTAAGTACCATGGACTAAACATGAAATTATATTGAGGGCAGTGTACAAATAATATAACATACTTAGTGTACAAAAAATACTAATGACTAATTACATTCAGACAAAACAGAGTTACCTCCTTTTAGACAAATATTACACAATATGCATTCTTTTACTTATATAGATTTACAAAAGAAC
Source organism: Stegodyphus mimosarum (assembly GCA_000611955.2). Classification (NCBI taxonomy): domain Eukaryota; kingdom Metazoa; phylum Arthropoda; class Arachnida; order Araneae; family Eresidae; genus Stegodyphus; species Stegodyphus mimosarum. Next base: position 52,558 of record KK121671.1, on the reverse strand, counting down.
CGTACAAGACAGTGAAAAATATAAAATCAATATAATATCAAGTTTTTCGGCATATAGCATCAGCAATTTTATTGAGTTTCCCCGAACGATGAATAATTGTGAAATTGTATGGCTGAAGAGCCAGAGCCCAACGCATTAAGCGAGGATTAGTACTGGCATTAGTTCGTAACCAAGTTAGAGGATTATGATCAGTCTGCACAATAAAGTCTTGCCCGTCTAGATAATAGTGAAGTTTCTTTATACCAAACACTATGCTGGCGCATTCCTTTTCAGTGGTGCAGTACTTTTTCTCTACCTCGGAGAATTTCTTGCTCAGAAATATAATGGGATGTTCTTCTCCGTTACTAGTGAGCTGTGTTAATACAACTCCCATACCATAATCAGATGCGTCGGTTTGTAGAATAAAGGGAAGAGTAAAATCGGGTGCATATAAAACTGGGTAACTTGTTAATTTCTCTTTTAATTCCGTGAAAGCACTTTCGCTCTCAGCATTCCACAGAATATCACCCTTTACTGATTTTCCTTTTAAAAGATCCGTCAACGGAGCGGCGATTGCTGAGTACATCGGAATATAACGGCTATAGTAGCCCGCTAATCCCAGAAATGCTCTTACATCCGTTTTAGTCTTGGATGTTGGGAAATCTCTTATAGCTTTGGTCTTAATTCTAATATCCTAAGCTGGGGTCCAACCTTTTCCCCTAACTCTTCAGCCAAGGATTTAAGGTCCTCTTTTATAGCTTTTGCTAAGAATGACATGATGTACCCTCAACTTATACTCTAAATCTAATGAATCTCTCTCTCTCTCTATATATATATATATATGTCTAAATTTGATATACAACTAAAATTTACAATTCTGGGGCTCAAAATTTAACTCTTAATTTTTTTCAGAACAATTTCTGGTATTCTAAACATACATTCAAGACAATTTACACTATACTGTGAACAGGATGCACTCAGTTGCAATTAGTTAAATTGAGAATTTAAGATAATACAATATGCTTTAGATAATACAATATTCACATTCAGATCATCAAAACTTTCATAGTATATTAAGTTATGCATTCAAAAGTAAATTAAAATAAACGTATAAATACTCATAAATATCAATACAACCACAGTTTGAACGTAAGATATTAGTGATTTCTAAACTTTCTGTTAACACTTTCAACTGAAAATTTTCACTTCTCATAATTCTTACACAAAATGATAATTCATATTCTGTACTGAAAATCAAATAAACAACAGTTTAATTTTAAGCTACCAAGATTTACTTATCTTCATTTTTAACACAATGAACTGAAAATTTTTGGAATTATAATTCTTACGTACTTATATTTCTTACATGAAATACATTCTTACAAACTTATAATTCTTACATACCATAACAGTTTACATTTACTTCTAATAATTATAATGTTCAAGACCATTTACAATTGATAATTCAGAATACCCTCTAAAAGATAGAATCTTTAGAAATATAACAATTTTACTCTTCAATTATAGAAGCATAATAGTAGCAAAACTCACAACAATTCACTCTATTAATACGACTTAAATTCTTAAGATATTATTTAATTATAATTCCTGAATTCAAATTTCTACATTTATTCCTAAATTCCTAAATATATTTTCTTATCTGAAACATAAATATCAATCAACGCATTTGCAAGCTTCAACGAAACCAATATTTGTTAGAAAACATTTACCTGAAGTAACATAAATGACACAATAGAAATACTATATCTAATAACCTCACTGCCTCAATATATAAAAAATCCAAGGTACTTACCCGCCTGGAGTGTAAAGTTGAAACTCTGATTGAAGCCTGGAACATGAAAGTGTTGAATCTCACAACTCAATTCTTTTATTGGACGCTGAAGGCTCATGCACTAAATTACCGCACAAACGTATATCACCACACTACACTTTCCGGACACTGATAGTCCTACAACTTAAAGATGCTGAAAATCTTCGGACAATGGCTGTCCCATTAAACTTAAAAGCGAATTGAATTTCGGATCCTGGTGATCCTCTTTTTCACCCGGACTGACGTCTGGAATCTTCTTTAGAAAAACACAAAGCTGCATTTCGGAGCCTGACGGTCCTTTCTTTCTCCCGGACTGGCGTCTGGAATCTTCTTTATAAATCACAGAGTTGATTTTCGAAGCCTGACGGTCCTTTCTTTCTCCCGGACTGACGTCTGGAACTTAAAAACACAGAGCTGAAATTCGGAGCCTGACGGTCCTTTCTTTCTCCCGGACTGACGTCTGGAATCTTCTTTAGAAAAGCGTGGAGTTGAATTTCGGAGCCTGACGGTCCTTTTTTTCACCCGGACTGACGTCCGTATTCTTTCTTTGTTAAGCACAAGAGTTCTCGTTCGATGACCAAACTAAAACTGCTTCGTGGATTTTCATCCCACCGCTGCCACCAAATTATTATAGCTGTAACGTTTCCGAGCTTTTATGGAAAAATAGCAAGACAGGATTGTCTTTTTAAATTTATTTAAAACTCAACAACAA
>KK121671.1:3488-49940 GCA_000611955.2 Stegodyphus mimosarum | reverse complement strand
GCCTTCTCTGATTACATGTCCATTCAACTCCACTGCCTTGTCTCTTCTCACAAAAGAACAGCGAACAGCCGTGAACAAGTCGGCATCATAAAAGCATTAGGGGATAGAGGCCCATTAGCCTTCAGGACATCTCCCTTGCCGACCGTTTACACCTGGGATCTAAAAATGAGTTTCTTTAAGTTAGTCCGAAAGAGGAAGTCTCTAATAATAACCAGCTGGTTGTTTTCCTAATGATTCATTTGCTGTTACAGTTTGTCACACTTGTATTATATTTAAATAAATTAAATAATGAAGAATCTGCATAAATGTACGTAAATTTCTCGCATTGGGATAAAACTATGGTACCTAGAGCCATCAAATTTTGAATAATGTAATCTTTCACTGAATATGGCCATCTGGAAGCCCGAATTTGAAATTTGTTTTATTATCGATTTCATATTTTGTAACGAATTATTAATAAAAAAAACCAACTATTTCAAAACGAAAAGTAACAATTCTGTAAAGGGAAAAAAAACCATTTTTATCTCCAGCGCGCGAGACTGTGTACCGGAAATTCTAAAGATATGCTCTTGCGATATTGCTGTTAAACTGAAATTTATGGTTTAAGTGAGAAGAACATGATATTTAATAAATAAAGGTAGCACACAAAAATGTTAAAAAATCGCCGCTTTAAGCGAAATGTAAAATCTGAAGGCTTTCAGATTTTATTTTCAGCCCAAAAGGTGTTACCCCATAAGAGCTATTAATTTCGTTTTAGCATTTTTCGTTGGTTCACTATAAATGTCGGTTCACTTTTCAAATTTTGATTTGATTTGGTTTATTATATTATAGTAAAACACTTGAGGGCTATCTGCCTGTAGGCAGGGATGCCCTCGTGGAGGACTTCTAAGGGAAACTGGCTCGTATACATGTTACACATGAGGAAAAGCACGAAAACGCCCATACAGCGAGGCCAATCGCTGGGATTCGAACCTCAGACTAAACTACCAATGGTCAGTGACTTTACCGCTCGGCCGTCGGTGGGCTATATCTTACGGAAAGTATAAATTCTATGACTGTAATCAAACTAACATAAAATACTCTGCTTTTGAAAATATAATTTTGTTAATTTTTGTATGGTAACTTCTCGCTGAAATATATATTATTACACAATCATAGATTATCTGTAGATGCCTGATCGAAACATGAATGGCATGTACAACGTTTTCTTCTTTGAGGACATAAATTCGCCCATGCATCTAAGCATCATTTTTTTTCAGTTTGTACCCTTTTCTGCAGGATTTAGCACCCACTAAGAGTTCTGCAATTTTGAAGTGGTTTCGGATTAGATTTCTGTTATCCGTTTCGTGTCCTTTATGTCGTACTATTATTTTAAATCAGATAGTTGTTTTGTTCGGGATTATTTCTTCTTATCACATTTTAAATTAATTATTACTGAGAACTCAAAAACATCATAATTCTCCCACTTTGTAGATTTTTCATTTTGCTTCTAAAATTTTAAAATTACTTTAAAATCTTAAATACTGTTAGAATACAGTTCACTTCTGAGCTTTGAGAATACACTCTGGTTATTGCTACACATTCTTTAACACATTCACTAACCACATTTTTTATTAAACGCTTTAAATTTATTTTAAAGATTTCAGTACGATATTAAAAATTAAATTAAAATTAAATATGAAATGAAATAAAAATTCCAAAATGAACAGAATTAATTTTTTCAGTTATGAGTTTCTTGTTCGAATTATATTACGATGAGAATAAATTTTTCAGCGCTGCTAGTTTTATATAGTTGGATGAAGCGGATGTAATGTCCCATACTGTAGAGAAAATTCTCCCCATATTTCAATGTTAACTTGATAATAATATATGTTTAAACTGTACGGTTTATATTTATTTTAACTAACATTTATTTTAAATTGATATTCCTTTCCTGTTTAGCCTTCATTTTCCCCTAGAAATTCCCGTGCCAGAGTATGTAAATTGTAGTAGCACGCGCAGTTTATTCAAATTTGGCGGAAGCTAGTTGAATTAAATAGTAGACGAAACCAGAGTGTGAGAATCTTGCTTTGAACCTACGCTGGAGATATTGCGTGGTAAAATTTAAATCAGTGCGTATCGGCCTGTGTGCCTAGCTTTGCAGAAGTGCTAGATTTCAACTGTTAAATCAGTAATCTTGCTGAAATCTCAGCGGTAATTAAAAAGGCGGTTAGTTAGGATCTCAAAGCCTCGTCGATAGTGTTTGATATTTGTTCATCTAGTTTCTTATTTTCAGTTTTACCTTACTTTTAGTTGAACCGCCGGGTTGGCGCAGTTTGTGAGCGTCGAGTAGACGCAGTTGTAATCTTAAAGGTAAAATAAAAGGGTTTCAACCCCTTCGCACGTCTTTGTGTGACTCACTATCCCAGTGACTGGCAAGTTGGCCCAGCGAGATCTTACATAGCTCACGAAACAAGATGGCCGATAATTTGGTGAAAGCTCCTGTAGAATTTCAAGAGCAAGTTATAGCTAACCAGTTGGAAGGGTTCGGATATTTAATCCAAACTATGAGGGCATCTATCAAGCCAACCGTCAATTTTGACGGAAATAATTCTGTAACGATGTTTCTAGAAGGCCTAAGAAGCCATTTCCAGCTGTATCTTGTGCCCGAAAGGCAAAAATTTGCCATCGCCACGTCTGCGTTAAAAAGACAGCCGCACTATGATGGAAAAATATTGGAAAATTTTTATTAGGAGAATTTGGAGGTCAAGTATACACGTTGTAAAATTTTAAAGAATCGTTGTTAAAAGCATTTCCCATAGTGAAAGACCGAGCAAAGCTGGAAGCTGAACTTTACAGTTTTTATCAGCGAAACATCGAAGAGTTAACAGAGTTCATTTTACGAAAAATCGAGCTGGTAAATATGTTGTATGCGAAGAAACCCGATAATGAGGTAATTGAAATAATCTTACCCAGATTACTACCTGCTGTCCAAGACTTTCCAAGCTCCTTGCTCCTCCTTTCCGAAATCCAAGCTCCTTGCAAGAACTCTTCGAGTTGGCGGTGAAGACTTTCCAAGCTCCTTGCTCCTCCTTTCCGAAATCCAAGCTCCTTGCAAGAACTCTTCGAGTTGGCGGTGAAGTTCCAAAACCGACGAACAACAGAAAAATCTAGAGGGGCAACGTATCTTCAAGGTACCCGAAAACAGTTCTCAAATCAAGCGGCCGATAAGACGAAATACTCTGGATTGATAGCTGATTGCCGAAACGAAATTAATAGTCCTTCAGGGCAAATTGCCCCTTTGGACTAATATATTTTTATTAAGTGCATCGGTTTTGAAATCTCAATAACGTGACAATTTAAGTATATATTTAATGAGATTGAATTTATATTTTCGCGCAATGTTGCATTACAATACTTATGAAAAGTATTTTTATATCTAATTATTCTACAGTACACTAATGCCTTACATCAATCCATTCTACAACGCCGTTCAGAATGCCCATAAATTACTATGAATATTTATTACTAGCTAACCCCCGCCCGATTTGCTGAGCACACTATCTATTTGAACGTGAACCTAGACTTCTTATATAGATGATAATGTCTAATTTCGAATTGATAATGAATGTAAAATTTTTTTAATTTATACTCGGGAAATATAGTGCCAGTCAATGCCAGTCAAAACTCATACACAAAACAAGAGTTTTGACTTAGTTCCGCCTGTGATGGTATAACAAAAATCCATTTGGGACAGGATTTACGTAAAATCCGTTCTTAGTGCGCGTCTTCATCGTGGAATAAGTAACTATGCAAAATTTCAAGTCAATCGGGTGTATAGTTTCGAGATCTCGTGATGAGTCAGTGGTATTTCGCTTATCTATATCTATAGATATAGATATAGATAAGCATAAAATGTAGCATTAATAGTGTGGGAAGTGGCAGCATATAGCAAACGCACTTAATAATGTCAGTTATAATATATAGCCTGTGATGGTATAACAAAAATCCATTTTCGACAGGATTTACGTAAAATCCGATCTTAACGCGCGTCTACATCGTGGAAGGAGTAACTATGGAAAATTTCAAGTCAATCGGATGTATAGTTTCGGAGATTTCGTGATGAGTCTGTGGTATTTCGCTTATATGTATATAGATTATTATTCCCTTTCACATAGATTACTATGCAAATGATTTTAATCAGCTTGTCCAAAGTGGTAAAACATTATTAAAAAAATTTCAGAAAATATGAGAAACCCGTCTTCACAAGCTTCCACTGGGGGTGGCAAGCTCAACTGATTTTGTTTATTGACATTTATGCACATTACCACGCCACAACGTATTGACTTTTTTGCATATTTACCACGCCGGGATCGAAACATAGGCGATATAGTACGCGTTGCATACAGCACCAATTTACGATGGTCGCCAACTTAGTTCTTTTCACAAGCGGTATATATACTGTGTCTTTAAGCTGTTAAGCGAGTCGAATATCTATGTTTTGACTTACAGCCGACGCATAAGGTTATACTATGATATTTCCGTATTAGCACAGGCACCTAGCACAATTTGGAGATTTTTTACACAAAAAGAATGGTGACTTGCAATTTTGCATTGAATATAATTGTTAAAATTTTTTTTATTGCATTAGTAGATATTTTCAGAATTAGATAGAAATTAAAAACAAAGTTCTTGTTCATTTTTTATTCTCAACTGCTTTTGTGTTCGATAATAATACTATTTCAGATACTTCACTTTTTGCTTGATTATCTAGACGCCGCGAAATTACACGATCTGGGCTCATTCAAGTCATTTATAGATTTTTTTTATATAAAAGCTATATGTAGCCTGGCCACGTAAGCGGCTAGTAATAAATAAAATATAAAAGATGAGATTCATACATGAATAAATGCATATATTAGAATAGAAGAGAAACACGCCAATGTGACAATCAAATTCGCTGAAACAACCTTGTATTTGGCGTACATTCACTAAAAACACTCAATCGATTTCGAGGGCAACTACAGGTCCCTCCTCATCAGGCGAACAAAACATCTAGAAAGGGAAAGCAACCTTCGTAACCGCTTTTTTATACCCTCGGGTAGACCACGCGCGAGGAGGCAACGCCATCTATCGCCAAAAATAATTATAATCAAGAATTATGTTAATAGAAATTTAAATGCGCTGGGAAGGACTGGATTAGACTTAAAATCGTTCACTAAACATGCTAAATCTTTGTGAATATGAAAAGCCTCAAGAAAATCCAATTCACCAAAGGAAGAAGCTTTTTGGATAAATTTTGCAGATCCAAAGTCAAAATTATGATTCAATTTCCAACTATGATACGCTACTGAAGACTTGTTAATTTCGTCCTTTCGGACATAAGATTCATGTTTCTTGATACAAAACTTTAACGCTCTTTTTGTTTGGCCAATATATCTCAAGCCACACTGACACGATATACTATAAATTCCCCAAGAATTAAAGTCAGAAACGCAATCTTTTAGAGTCGAACCGTGAATTTTATTGATAGGGGAGAAACTGACTTGAAAATTGAATTTGTGGAGAATCCGTGCAACCTTTTAACTAACAGAAGGATAAAATGGAAGCACGACAAGGTCATTAATAATATTTCTAACGGTGGAATGTCTTCTATGATGTGACTCTGAACACTTTTTAACAGCTTTATCAATGATCACGGGAGAAAATCCTCGGTCAATAGCAACTGCTTTTAAATAATTAAGTTCATTGGTGAGTAAGGATTCTGTGGAACAAACTTTGAGCGCGCAAAATAATAATAGTAAAAAGAAGCCATTTTTTTCTTAACAGGGTGGCATGATATAGCATGGGGAGGTAAACAAACTGCAAAGGGTTTACGGTACACAGTAGTGCTAAAATCAATTTCACTGCGGATTATGGGAATATCAAGGAATGGGAGGGAATTGTTGGATTCAATTTCAAAAGTGAATTGGATGGCTGGATCAATTAAAATTATAATAGATAAAATCTCGGATAATTCACCTTTATTACCACCAAAAAGTGCGAAATGTCATCTACATAACTAATCCATAGACGAAAAGATAGTTTATCAAATAATTTTACTTCAAAATAGTGCATATAAATGTCAGCAAGTACAGGACTGAGGGGATTACCCATAGCTAATCCTTCAATTTGACGATAATATTCATTTTGGAAAACAAAGTGGGTTTGCCTTAGAGAGCCTTTAGTAAGCGAAACCAACTCATCAATTTCTGTATGTTAGAAATGTAATGCTCTGAGCGTAGTTTCAAGACATTTTAGTGCTCCTTCGACTGGAACATTAGTAAACAGTGATTTGACATCAAATGAAACCATAATGGAACGCAGTGGAGAAATACCTTTAAGTTTATCGATGACTTCAGAATAATTTTTTACAGTGTGAATATTGTTAGCAAGTAAAGGAGAAAATTTGGAAACTAAATATTTGGCTAAAGGATATGATGCTGTACCTATGTTGGAAACAATTGGTCGAAAAGGAATGCCAGTTTTGTGGACTTTTGGGAGAGCGTAAAGCCTAGCACAGTTAGCAATAGGTGGAATAAGTGATTTCTTCAATTGTGTTGGGAGTATATGAGAAGATTTAATAGTTGTTTTAACTTTTTGCTATAACAGTTGTTTTAACGTGGATATTGTTTTTCAGACTTGAGTAAGTTTCTCTCTTTTTGTTTATATTCCTTTTGAGTATTTTGTCATATGTTTATGTAAATTGTCTTCATTAATAATTTGTGCTTTTTCATGTTATAATTATTTGCTTTTTTGGGCTTTCGCGATTATATATTCTTTTGTTGTCTTGTTTCTTGCTTGTACCCTTTTTCACAATATGTCCAATGATAGGAACCGATTTTGAAAGTTACGCCTCAAGCGTATGAAATTCTTGAATCATCTTCAGTTTCTACTTAAATGCAAACACCAAAATATCATTCCCAAATTTATACATGTGAAATGTAGCCTAAAATCTTCCGTTCATGTTTCGAAAATTTTGCATAAATTCAAATTGTCACTTCTTCATCATATTATAAGGGACACGCGCAAACGTTTATCTAAAATTGAATTTGAATTATATTACCTCCATTTAAAAATTGCTAATTCAACTGCAATTTTTTTCTCATTTGATCATGCATCTTGGTCTAGAACCGATACCGTTTGTCAACGACATAAAAATGTGCTTATTTCTAAATTCCTCAAGCTCACACACCAGTCGGTTAGTCCCACCCATCTAGTTTATCTTCCCACTGTAAACGATAACCCCATCGTTAATATCTCCAACAAGAATATTTCGGAGGATCAGTTAAAAGTATAAAAATATAACTTCAACTTTTCAAAGACGTCTAAACCTTCAATTCCTCAAATCATCGCCTCTATTGAAAAAGCTTTCAAATTCTCCAAAATTTCAGAAACGCAGAAGGATACAATCCGCCACCTAATTACTCATAACATTAATTTTAACAACAAATCTTTGGGTTTGAATCTTACCAAAAAGGAAAGGGACACCTTATGTGAAATTCATTCTGATACTAATATTATTATTTCTGAAGCTGATAAGGGTGGGCAGATCGTTGTTATGGACAAACACACATATATTGCTGAAGTTTCTAAACTGATAAATGAAGGCCCATACTGCCTGATCCCTAAAAATCCTTCAACTTCGGACCTCACAAAAGTTAAAACAACTATTAAATCTTCTCATATACTCCCAACACAGTTGAAGAAATCACTTATTCCACCTATTGCTAACTGTGCTAGGCTTTACGCTCTCCCAAAAGTCCACAAAACTGGCATTCCTTTTCGACCAATTGTTTCCAACATAGGTACAGCATCATATCCTTTAGCCAAATATTTAGTTTCCAAATTTTCTCCTTTACTTGCTAACAATATTCACACTGTAAAAAATTATTCTGAAGTCATCGATAAACTTAAAGGTATTTCTCCACTGCGTTCCATTATGGTTTCATTTGATGTCAAATCACTGTTTACTAATGTTCCAGTCGAAGGAGCACTAAAATGTCTTGAAACTACGCTCAGAGAATTACATTTCTAACATACAGAAATTGATGAGTTGGTTTCGCTTGCTAAAGACTCTCTATGTCAAACCCACTTTGTTTTCCAAAATGAATATTATCGTCAAATTGAAGGATTAGCTATGGGTAATCCCCTCAGTCCTGTACTTGCTGACATTTATATGCACTATTTTGAAGTAAAATTATTTGATAAACTATCTTTTCGTCTATGGATTAGTTATGTAGATGACATTTCGCACTTTTAGATGGTAATAAAGGTGAATTATCCGAGATTTTATCTATTATAATTTTAATTGATCCAGCCATCCAATTCACTTTTGAAATTGAATCCAACAATTCCCTCCCATTCCTTGATATTCCCATAATCCGCAGTGAAATTGATTTTAGCACTACTGTGTACCGTAAACCCTTTGCAGTTTGTTTACCTCCCCATGCTATATCATGCCACCCTGTTAAGAAAAAAATGGCTTCTTTTTACTATTATTATTTTGCGCGCTCAAAGTTTGTTCCACAGAATCCTTACACACCAATGAACTTATTTATTAAAAAGCAGTTGCTATTGACCGAGGATTTTCTCCCGTTATCATTGATAAAACTGTCAAAAAATTTTCAGATTCCCATCACAGAAGCCATTCCACTGTTAGAAATAATATTAATGACCTTGTCGTGCTTCCATTTTATCCTTCTGTTAGTTATAAAGTTGCACGGATTCTCCACAAATTAAATTTTCAGATCAGTTTCTTCCCTATCAATAAAATTTACGGTTCGACTCTAAAAGATTGCGTTTCTGACTTTAATTCTTGGGGAATTTATAGTATATCGTGTCAGTGTGGCTTGAGATATATTGGCCAAACAAAAAGAGCGTTAAAGTTTCGTATCAAGGAACATGAATCTTATGTCCGAAAGGGCGAAATTAACAAGTCTTCAGTAGCGTATCATAGTTGGAAATTGAATCATAATTTTGACTTTGGATCTGCAAAATTTATCCAAAAAGCTTCTTCCGTTGGTGAATTGGATTTTCTTGAGGCTTTTCATATTCACAAAAATTTAGAATGTTTAGTGAATGATTTTAAGTCTAATTCAGTCCTTCCAAGCGCATTTAAATTTTTATTAACATAATTCTTGACTATTATTATTTTTGGCGATAGATGGCGTTGCCTCCTCGCGCGTGGTCTACCCGAGGGTATAAAAAAGCGGTTACGAAGGTTGCTTTCTCTTTCTAGATGTTTTGTTCTTCTGATGAGGAGGGATCTGTAGTTGCCTTCGAAATCGTCTGAGTGTTTTTAGTGAATGCGCGCCAAATACAAGGTTGTTTCAGCGAATTTTTATGCATACATATTACAAGTCTGCATATATGTATTCCTTTATCATTTTATGTTTTCATTCTGAGAACCAACACAGGAAAAATATTTTGAAATTCTAGAATATCACAAATCCACATGCATCGCCAAATATTATTTTACTCTAAGCATTTGTTTGCAAATTAAAATGTTTTAGCCTGAAGCATTTTGTAGCTAATTGTTTTATCAGTATGTACATTTAGATGAGCAGATTCGGACATATTTTTTTTAAATATTAAGAGTTCAAGGAAGACAGACTTGTACACTAACCATTTTGTAAACGGAATTCAGTAGCGACCGGTTATTCAAAAAAAAAAAAAAAAAGACTTAAAAACCTCATCAAAAACATCCCGGATACACTATGCACAGCAGCTTGAATGCCCAAAGTTAATGTTTCTCTTAACGTTTTCTCTGTAAATCAATGCTTTTTCACAATTAAAAGAACTAAAATGACATAATGAGCAGGTTTCTTGGAAACAAGGGAGAGCCCATTCCGTTTAATGCATTGCCTTGAAAATTTCAATTTTCAATACAACTGCAGAATGTTGAAAACATACTGTGGTACTTCATTATGATAAAAGGCATGTGACTATTCTTTAATGGCAATGCCGTTTGAGGTCACAAAATAGATCCACTACGTTTGCCTCTGAAAGTTGCATAAAAAACCCCATTCTTTATCGCACACTATACAGGGTGTTTCTTAATGAATATCGGGGTTTTAACGCTTTGTAATATTTATTATGTAAAACTTAAAATTATAATTGATACACGAAATGAAAGAGTAACTCAAACGGTTATACCTACAAGCTTACAAGTGTTCACTTGAGTGCCTTTTGTCACACGGCACACATCAAGGTGATAGTCCAGTTCTTCCCAAATATTGATTAGTGTTTGTGGTGTAATTGTTGCAACAGCTGCCTCGATCGTGTTTCATAGGTCGGGTAGGTCAGATGGTAATGGAAGCACATATACACGATCTTTTATGAACCGGCACAGGTAGAAGTCACATGGCGTCAGATCGGGTGAGAGTGGAGGCCATGCGAAACACGCTCTGTCATTGGGCCCTTTGCGGCCAGTGTAGCGGTCGGGTACAGCGACGTTCAAGTAATCGCGTATGTCGTTATGCCAGTGAGGAGGTGCACCATCTTGCTGCCAAATGATGTTATTTGTTTTGTCTTCTACCAATTGGTGAAATAGCCATAGTCGTCGCCATTTTTGCTACTAGCGCTTTCTGACGCATGCATGTACCAACAGATACAACTGTTTGAATCCCTCTTTCATTTCATGCATTAATTATGGTTTTAAGTTTTACCTAATAAATACTACAAAGCGTTAAAACCCCGATATCCATTTCGAAACACCCTGTACTTAAAATTCTCATATTTAAGAGTTTAAAAACAGTGCAAAATTCATAAAGTTTAAAGCTTTAAAAGAAAAATAGCAAATTGTTTTGCCACATAATTACTATAAATATGTTAAACAGCGGCGAAAAATTACCACAGTATTTTAGTTTTGAAGAAATCGAGAGGAATACGGCGATTATATAGTTATTACTGAAAAAGCTCTTTTCCTAAAATTTTAAAAAGTAACTCCAGAAATTTAAAACTACTGACAAAAGCTAATTTTTTTAAAAAGAAATATTAGCAAAGTTTAGAGAGATACATCAACTGGAACTGGAATTATGATTTTTCAATTTTTTAGAATAAATTTTACTTATTATTCGAAGTTATTCGATTTCGACAATGGTAATTTTGTCTATTGGATTCAAATGAGAGCTTAAGATCGTTTAATTTTAAGTTTAGTTTAAATTTAATTTTAGTTTAAATTCGAAAGTTAAATATCTTATGCTTTTCCGAATGACATTGGCTGTTGATAGGCAGAAGTATTTCATTTCGGGAAGTGGCAGCATATAGCTTTTAAATAGCTGAGTTTGTTGATTAAATTTGAATGATAAATATCTTATACTCCAGAATCAAAACATATTAGCTTACAAGCCGATTAAATGTAATACTTTTGTCGCGTTGTGGAAATAGGTTTTTAAGTAATAGCCTAAAAAAGTTTCAATGAAATTTAAGGCTACTGCTACTAATAGTGAATTCAATGGGAAATACAAGGCACTAACGACAAATCTAATGCACCGATACAGGAAATTAACAAGAAATACTATGAAGCAAAATAATGGAAAGTTTCAAATGATATTAATGCATATTTTACGGAAAGTTAGTTCTCCTTTTGCTTTGCAGTTGCATCCATTACGTTTTGCGGTTAAAGAAGAGATAATTCTAAAACATTAATGGCTCTATTTTGCAATTATCAGCCTTTTAACAAACCAAAACTATATTACTAACAAAAAGTTAAAAATTATTAATTTGTCAAACTTGATTAAAGTATTTATCTTAAAATCAAACTTGATTAAAAAAAACCCAAGCATTTACAAAATTTCTGTTTTTTTTTTCTGTTCCAAATCCTCCAATTTAGTAAATACTACATTTAATTTTATCCTTAACTTGCATATGTATTTATAAAGCTTTAGCCTGCAACCAGAAAAGTTACTTTTTATGCAACACGTTTTTAATATATATATATATATATTAAGGAATTTTCCATAAATTACAAAAAGAAAAAAGGTATAGTACATGATAGTATTTAATTAACAACTAAGATATAATTAAATCTTATAATTAAAACATTTCGCTGTGAAAATGACCGTAGTAATGTTGTCAAAATACAGTCTAATCTCGCTACTAATTATACAAAACGTTTTCAAAACTCTGCGTAAGTTCACCTTTCAAGTTACTTTGTCACCAATCAGTAAAATTTCTTTGCTCGACTCTTGAATATCATATCTATAACTTTAATTTTTCTGGAATTTTTACATATCTTGTCGATGTGGTTTGATATACACTGGTGTACAAAAATTAAGGACGAAGTCGAAAAATTAGCATATCAGCTGAACGAAGAGGCAGAGCGGACAGAAAGACCAATCAGGAGATTAAGTAAGGTGATGTACGGTAGCACATGCGCAGATATGCAGGTAGACGTAATGGGGGAGTGTCTGAGTAGTATAAAGCATGTTGTCGGTGTAAGATCACTATTTCTGGCAAAGAGATTGCACGCCGTATAGCAGTTAAAATCACACCGAGTTGCTGCCTCAGCGAGAAATGGCGAATAATCAATCTGTTAGACGACATCTGGATGCTTTTACCCGAGGTCGGATCATTGGGAAGTTGGAGAAAGGCCATAGTGTGACAAGTGTGGCTGCAGAGTTCGGAATTGCTCACAGCATCGTTTCACGACTTTGGAGACAATTTCAAACTACAAGAACAGCTATCCGGGGGTTTAGTAGTGGTCGTCCACGAGGAACCACACCCGCAGATGACCGGTATATTGCCTTACAGGCCAGAAGAAACAGGCGGCAGACAGCGGGAGAAATCGCTAGACACACGACACAGGCGACTGGACGACCGATATCGCGTTTTACCGTGGCCAGAAGACTGCACGGTGGTGGTCTGTTTGCACGACGCCCTGTACGGTGTGTACCTCTAACGCCTGCCCATCGGAGAAGGCGTTCTCTGTGGTGCCGGGAACACCGGAATTGGAGAGACAATGAATGGGGACGAGTACTCTTTACAGATGAGAGCAGATTTAGTCTGAGTTGCGATTCTAGACACATACACATCTGGACAGAGCGGGGAACACGCAATAACCCCTTCAACATCATCAAAAGGGACTGTTTTGGAGGTCGCGGAGTTCTCGTTCGAGCAGACATAATGCTTGGTAGCCGGACCGACCTTCATATCTCCCAAGGAGGTTCGTCACCTGGGACTGCTATTGTAACGAGGTTCTTCTTCCTTACATGCGTCTTTTCACAAGGGCTATGGGTCCTCAGTTCCTCTTCATGGACGACAACGCTCCACCTCATCGCACAGTTACTGTCGAAGAGCTGTTGGAGAGTGAAGATATTGAACACATGGATTGGTCGGCAAGGTCTCTGGATCTAAATCCCGTCAAGCATGTACGGAACTTACTAGGGAGACCCGTGGCAGCACGTAACTTATCGCCAGTAACGATTCCGAAACTGCGATTGGTGCTACAAGAGGAACGAGCAGCAGTGTCTCAACAGCTCATTAACAACCACATATCCAGCATGCACAAATGATGTGAAACCTGCCTAGTAGTCAGGGGAGATCATATCCCCTATTAAAGACCGGATGTTTCTTGCTGGACACCCATCACAGGGATGTTTCGGCCTTCAGTCGCATTGCGCTCCATGCTACTTTTTCAATAAAGCTTCTTTTTATCCCTCTGATTTCCCTTTTAGTAAGTGTATCAGGACCGAGTATTCTGTGCATAGTTTTAGAAAACATGGTGAAGTACTTACAAGGGTCCTTGGTCTCAAGTCCTGAACTGGAACAGGGAGCGGAAAATACGCTATGTTCTGGTGTAGCTATTGTGCTGGAGAATAACTGCACGTGAAAGGGATTTGAAATCCTCTTTTATTAAATCACTATTATTTACACACTTCCCAACTCGGGAGAGATACAGAAAGTAAAAGACCACACTTGGGCCTAACTTAACAATCAAATAAATTTAATACTAAAACTAAAATAGAAAGCTAATTAAACTTTGCTCACAGAGCAGTTCGCGGAGTTTGGCCTCTAACTAACTGGTGCGTAGCAAGAAATACTAATACTAGCGCACTTGGATTTACTTCAATAAGCAATCACGTAGCAAGCACTATGGCTTAGATTTTAGCTGCTAGCTGGTCAGGCGAACGTCGAGCAGACTGACCTTGATCTGAGACTAAAGCTCTCTCACACTGAGAGGTTTCTACCTCTGGTTTAAATAGTACTTGGCTGTACTTCACAATTAGCATAAGCTGAAAACGCGCGCTTCTTCTGATGGGAAGTTGAAACAGAGAAGAAATAGAAAGATTTAAATTAAAATAAAACTTGGTTAGTTTAACTAAAACCTTACAAGTGTTGCTTACATTACTCATGTCCTTACGTATTGGGGATCTTACGGTATTAAATGTGTTAATTTGGAAAGCTTTTGTACAAAGTTATATTGAAAAAACCGTCTCGTCCTTAATTTTTGCACACCAGTGTATATCGGCTGAAGTGAAACAGGTTTGAAATTTGTTGCCAAGGAACACGAATCTTATGTTCGAAAAAGAAAAATGAACAAATCTTTGATAGCTAATCAAAAAATTGCTTTTAATAGCAAAGAGACAAATTAAGATTCTCACTTTGGTACTGCAAATATGATGCTTAAAATTGCTTTGAATCATTTGACAATTAAAAAACTTTTCCTATTTAGTTAAGGACATTAATTCAAATCTAGCGCTGCCCAGATCTTTTAAAATTCTAAAATCTTAGTGTTTTCACGCTTCATTATTGTTTTCTCAACAGATGACGCTACGCTCATTTTTGCTATGCTCTGTTTACTGCTTTCCATATAAAATGTCTCTCTTCTTTCTGCTGACATACCACAAATGCCGACAATGATATCTGATTTTGAACAACCTACTAAAGACGCGAAGATGATTCCGCTATTTATGATTACCGAAGCCAAAGTAAAATGGCCCGCATATAAAAGAAAAACTACAAGGATTTGGAGAAAGAAACCCCAAGTGTGAGTCCATAGGTGGTGACTAAAAAATACGAGCATTTGACATAAATGACTATCCCAAAATAAGAACTTACTTGATAAAAGTGTTTCTCTTCATTCGTATAAGTAGAACAAAGACATACCAGTTACAGTAACATGGTAATCAATTACATTTAATCAAATTAAATATAAATTATCTAGATAAAATATTCAATGTTAAATGCACATGCTTCTGTATTTTACTTCTTCGGCCTAGGTCTGTCTTAAAATTTGTCCCGTGCTGCATTGCATGGTGACAAAAAACAATTTTAATTATTATTCAACTAAAAATATCTAACTAAATACAAAATTCGTAACAATATTAAAATAGTAAAATATAAATTCGTAACAATATTAAAATTCAACTAAATACAAAATTCGTAACAATATTAAAATAGGAACTAAAATAAGAAATAAATTAGTATGCGATGTGTTTCAGAATCACGTGTCATCTATGAAGGTATTAAATTGCTAAATCTCGACGTGCTCTGTTAACAAACTGTAATTTAGTTGCATGTTCCTGTAATGCGTAAGGTCAGCAATTTCATTAGCTTGCCTAAGATTCCGGTGTTTTGCTTTCGTAACCCGGCATTTCAGAAACTTTTTGTAGAGCTTGGTGTGGATTAAGAATCAATCAGTATTTTTCGTTGTTACGTGCGATTTCGTGAAAAACGCCAAACTGTCGATGATGACCCCATGGTTAGTGGTCCTTCGTAGTTTCGAACGGATGACAACATCTAAAATATTTGAGAACTGTTGATGAAAAATATCAACTATTTCTTTGTGTAAGAGCTGATGAGCTTAATATCAGTTAAAGGTACTGCTCACAAAATTATCGTGGAAGATCTTGAAAAAGGAAAATTTGTGCTTGTTTTTCCCTTACCAATCACTGCAGAATAGCGGAAAGATCAAATCACAAACAAATTATGACTAAAAAAGAATTTCAGCGTTTTACTTACGATCCTGAGTTAAAACGATAATTACCTGTTTGGGTTAGAAAAGATTCACCACGATCACATGAAATTCAGTTTTAGAAATTTCAAGTAAAGATCTTGTAATCTACTATGTTGTTGAGCTTTTTTTGATTCGAAAGGTGAATTCATGAGAACTTTGTTCTCACGAATGATGCGTTCAACGACAGATGGTGAATTCTGTATTTTATATTGACTTTATGACCAAGCGTCAGAAGAGAGTTCAACGTGGTAGGCCTGAATATGTTTATTCCTAATAACAGATGTTTATGTGATGATAATGCACTATCAGACACTTCCATAATCGACAGGAAATTTCTGTAAAAAAATCACTGTTTTCAGTCATCCCCTTTGTTCACTGCATTTCACATGTGCAGACTACATCTCGTTCCTTAAGTCTGACCTCAAAGGCCTTTATTTTAATAGCATCAAAACAGGTTCAGGTAGCGACAAATAATATTCCAAAAGATGATTTCTGTGAAAGGCTCAAGTAGCTATATGAACATGACTTGTATAGACTTACAAGGATCGTATATTAAAGACTAAAATGTGAGAATGCTCTTTTCTTCAGATTTTGTATGAACTTAGCCATAAATTGTGCAGACGCGCTACGTGTTTGGTTTCTAGGTATATATACAAACACACATACACATATATGCATACATATTAAAGTATTTACAGCAAATTGTTTGCAGAATTTTTGTTTATTTAATTGTTTCGCCAAAAAAAAAACATCGAAAAGAGAGAACTTGGGGATTACTAGCATATAGCCTTCCTTTTCTGTCTACCTTATAAATATTTTACCTAATTCTAAAGTTTTAAAATTTAGATATTTTTCTAAATTAATTTTACTTTAAAATTGTAAAAATAAGGAGACAACTTTATAATGAATTATTATAAACAAGGAAGTCCTGTTTCGTTCAAATTGTCCGATTGTAAAGAAACGAATGCCATAACACATTGGTTAAGTGTACAAAATGCATTCAAATTTTAACATTTAGTTATGCCTACAATTTTATCTACATCAACACATTCAGAAGCATTTATAGAAGACACAATGTTTCCCCTAACAAGCATTTTCTCATTATAACCATTTAACTTGATGTCCTTATTCACATTAATATCCTCTGCTGAAGACTTTGAAATACCCTCGAATGAGCCTAACGTCATCTTCTGAAGAGTCATAAAAGGTGATTCAACCATCATATTAACGATAACAGCAAGGAGGAAGCTGATACATAAATGTCCAAACGCCATCAATACCTATAAATATGAGCAGAATGTTAATATTTTAATATACAACCCCACTATGAATGGATGGTACTGATGCATAAATTTCAGTTGCTGAGAAGAAATTAGTGTGAATTAAATGTGATCTGGAAGCAACTTGCAAAATTAAAATGAGAAGTAAAGATTTTAAAGTACAGGGTGGTCATAAAGAAACTTTACCGACATCTGCACTTCTAGCGTCCGTTCCGGTTTACCGATCAAAATGAGATTGCAAATAAAGTTATTCGGAGTTATGCGCTCGAGATTCTGTGAATGGCTACAGAGGGGCGCTGACGGTTATAGTTACAGAATTTCGAAAATATCGAATGATAAAGCCAGCTTTTTCCGTTCGCAAAATGTTAAGTGCATGCAAAAACCCTAAATAGTGTTGGAACGGTACCATTATGTCCAAAAACTGGCGTGTTATGCATACACAAAAAGGAGTTCTGAAAACCGGCCGACGAAACACGATTTGGGCGCACGCAGAAAATTTGCATATGACAGAGACAAGACACCGATCACTGATGACAGTACATATCGGATAAAAGAATACCTTTATTTAGATCAAACAAAAGAACAACAACATTTCCACATGGGTGCCATCACAGGCAAGTAGGCATTGCATCGGAAGACGGTGGACAATACCGCTGAACGCAACATGGCATGGGGGATATTTGCAATCTCAAGTGTTATTGAATTCTTTAAATCCGACAAAGTTTGCGGATTGCCCAGGTAAACTCTGGATTTGAGATATCCGCAAAACCAGAAACCAATAGACATCAGATCGGGGGATCGCTGAGGCCACGGGAAAGGATAATGGTGTGAGATGATGCGATCACCAAAATGCTGTTCCAGGACCCTTCAACAAGCCTCGCTATATGTGGAGGTGCACCATCTTGCATCCAGACGATGTCATTAAGTGCATTCCGCCTACGTAATTCCAGTGGTAGCATTTATCCCATTTTGATAATCCCAATTTTGATAGTTTTATCAATTCACCACGAACTTTCCGAGAAAGAGTCATTTCGTCGCCATGAGCGAGTTCCCGAATGACGACTTGGCGTACCCGCCTGGCATTTTATCGGTTTCTTACGCTGAATATCTGGCGATCGGCGTTCTGTGATTCGTATCTTGCTTCTGTTATATGCAAATTTTCTGCGTACTCCCAGATCGTGCTTCGATGGCCGGTTTTCAGAACTCTTTTTTGTGTATGCATAATACGTCCGTTTTTGGACATATCGGTACCGTTCCAACGCTGTTTAGGGTTTTCGCATGCGCTGAACATTTTGCGACCGAAAATGTTGGTGTTGCCATTCGATATTTTATTGTATAAACCAAGGGAATAGAGTGAATGTTAAGTTGAATGTAATTATGTTTGATTACAAATCCATTTGCACACGTGTGTCAGTATAACTTTGTTAAATACTTCATCCTAATTTGTTATAGTGCACTGTAAGAGTATCGCTAATATCCTATGTTACTATCTCAATGAAATTAGACTTTTCGCAAAATATGAATGTCATTCCTGGTAATATCGTTTTAGGAGCAGAATTGCCATTGTCTGGTTTTTCTTACCAATGTCCTGATTGAGTTTCGCTGAATACTAGGTTACGTTTCATTGCAAAGACCAGGTTTAATTTTATTTACATTAATACTTTCAAACAGCTGTTCTGCGTTTGTAAAAATTTTAAATGAATTTTTACAACAATTCTGAAGAAATTTTGAGTTTCATCCCAACATAGAAATTGCAAAAGGAAGAAATTCTTTGAAAATTCTCAAAATTATCATAACCGTTGTAATATTTTCTTAGTTAACAAATATATATATTTATTGTCCTTGACATTGGAGTGGCAATGCCATATTTGTAACGTGTAACCGTTGCTAAGCAACGTCAGGAAATGTTAAAAAATGTTATTCTGAAAGTTTACCGTTTTGCAGACGTGTGAAAAGATTTTTAGAGCAAAAAATTATACTAGTAAGCTGGAGAGTGATATTGTAATGGATAGAATTGTATTTTGAATTATCTATCTCCGTGAACTGAGAATAAAATTTATGCTTTACTAAGAATCTCATCTGTTATTTCTTTAAAGACTGCTTCAAAAATGTTACACCGTATCCATACACAAAATGACTACTTTTAGATTATTTTTACGGAGAAAATAAACATCATATTGTGAAACTTTACACGTTGATAATTAGACTTGATTTATTGGATTATTCCAAAGCACACTTGAGGCTTTATCTGCCAGAGTAATTTCGTTGAGAATTGCTGAAGGAAACTGGCTTATATTAATGTTACATACGGCGGAAACCACAAAATTAGGGATGCAGGCAGCCCGTCTGTCACTATGTGATTCCGGACCAATTTATTACCATTCGGGTTCTTATTTAATCCGCCTCTGGTAGGTCTTCCTTAAATGGTTCAGAAATAAGCGTAGCAGCTGCTTATAATTAACTTAAGAAAAACCATTAACCATGTACTATGAGATTCTTCTTATGTGATTAATCTATTCATAATGTAACTGAAGAAAACCTCTGTAACGTGTAATTATTCCTCCACCTTGTTATATACGCAACTCCTCATGCTTTAACTCATTTTAGGAAGCAGAATGCATGACTATCAGTCCATCAACAAAAAAAATTGATTTTATGTTACAGGATCATTGAAAATATGAACTTGACTATAAATGGCTGAATCGTACTTTATCATAAACCAGTCTTTTTAATTTTTGCACAAAAATAATTAGAAAATGTCTAGGCCAATATGGCGACCTGGTAATAAAAAGCGAAGAGCATATTGTAGTACTCAGATTATAAATCTTTTGTATCTAACCAGTACACTTTTGGGTTAACCTATGAAACACAACCACCTCTTACAAATGATCATTTGTTTTTATTGTTGAAACTTACTCCAAAATGATCCAAAATACCTGGATTCAAAAAGGAATACTATTTTCATATTAGCAAAACAATAAAACTAAACCCTCCTGATCGTTCTAATATACAACATATATAGTCCAGACTGAAATTTGCTAATTACGTAATAAAAAATCTGAATTATCATATGTAAAATAAGCGTTTATGTGTACAGTAAAATTGCTAAACTGTCCAAAATACTTTTTCTGGTAACGCTCTAAAATATATGTCTTGTAATGATCCCACATAATATTTTCAAATATTGAGTTCGAAAATTCTTTCACCACCATTCGAAAATTACTTCAATTAATACCATTCCCCTACACATTTAAAGTGATCTACACGTTTCTCCCGCTTTTCAAAAGTTTGTTATTGCTTTCTCGCACTTAATTCCATTATTCCATCTAATTTTTCAGATTTATATATACGTCCAAGTAATGTGAAGATATTAAAATGGCAGATAATAATCCTTTCGTTACTCTAGTCAGTTCCAAAGCATAACAGTTTGTTACATAGTTTCATGTGACTTAGAATTTTGCATATGAGTCTATCATTGCATTTAAGGCTTATTATAATTGTTGAGTATAAGAATAAGGATGATCTTTAAATTTTAAATGCAAAGAATTTAAGTGCAAGACATTAGATAAATTATGATGTAACATAAAAAACTATCCTTTTAAATGAGAGACATTTCAGTATCAATTTTCAAGTTTTGTTCATTTAAATTATCTTTCCTCACCTGCATTTAATGAGCTATTTTTAAAACTTAATTTCTAGACATATATATATAGTCATTCAAGAATTCATACTTACATATACGTAATAATCGAACGAGAAGGCTGTCTTTGTCCATCCAGCGTATATAAGTTGAAGATTTGGATGAATAAGATACATGAGAAAAGTAAGACGAGCTAAGGGTGTCCATATTTTCAAAGATAACAAATAATTAACGAAGCCTGCAAGACATTTTATCAAATTTTAAAATCAGCAAAAAATTTCTATACTTCAAATCGTATCCCACCCGAAATTCAAAAACCATTAATGTGAGTAGGGATCATAGTAAATTTTATTTAAAAATTCTGCTTCAGAAGTTCAATAGTAAACATTTTACACAATCAATTAAATTTTTATAGCTGTTAATTAAAATAATGATGCCTTTAGTCGATGCTTATAGGTACTTACCTCCTTGTCCAGCAAAACAACAAACTACGGCCCAGGCTACTCCCAAGACAAAAGCAAGTTTGTAAGTAGCACTGTACGCAAGGGCTTCTAGAATTGTTGGTTCAATTCCACTTTGCCATTTCCGAGGTCCGAATACCACACATAAAGTCAACGTAACTGCCATCAGCCATCCCAGAATTTGAAAGCACTGAAATATTGGATTACATTTCATTCCTCTTTTCATACTACTTTATATATATGTATACAATATATATATGCAAAGGAGTGTTAATGAAAGAGGGAGCTTAGAAGAAAAAGGAAATTAAAATATAAATATCCAGGTTCCTTCAAGAAGATATTCCTTTTGTTAAACAGATAATTTCCGTCTGCTTTGCCGCAGTCAAATAATCTAATCTCAAATGAACATATAATATTTATGAAATTTATAGATGAAAGCTGATTTATCATGTATTGTTTTTAAATTTTATGGATAGTCATATATATATTATTCATAGATATATGTTATATTATATGATATATCACCTGCATCTAGAGTGTTGCGTGCGTACGGGTTCGTAATGGATTGAATGCACAAGTCGATAAAAGTTAATAAAATTTATTCTTTTCACAAGAAATAAAAAAAATGCTTAAATATTTCCTCAGAGATATTCGTACAATATCATAATATCTCACAGCAGTTATGTTTTAAACTACTGAAACGTTGAATACAATTCAATTCAAAATACAGAGAAAGTTAATGTGATCTCACAGCGAATTCGCTACAATCAATAACAGCACTAAGTATACAATACAGTTCGCTTAAAACAACAACTGAGTTGAGATGTTTTAATCCGCCTTTTATAAGCTTTTTAATCAAACACGAGAATATTCTCGTAAAATCTATTTTCTCGATTTTTCTAGATAGCAACAGCAATTACGAGATATTTATTTATTTAATGTTAAATGCACGCGCTCTTGTATTTTACTTTTCCGGCGTAGCTTTCCCTTACAATTCGTCACGCGCTGCGTTGTACGGAAAAATAAAACAATTTAATTGCAGTTCTACTAAAAATAACTCAATAAATACAAAATCCGAAACATATTATATTATATGCTATATCACCTGCATCTAGAATGCAATACATTATTAATAGGAGGTAGGCCCTCCTTTAAAGACAAATAGTTAAGGGATTCTTTTTAAAATTGTCTGGGAAAAGTCATATTCAATCATTAAAGGTATTTTTAGGTATTCTTCTAGCAAAATAAATAGCTATTTATTTCATGGTAGTGTAGGAGGGAATCGTTTTCCAACTCTTCTCTGTCATACCTCAGATAGGCTGAATGATGTTGAGATCAAGTGCTGCGCAGGATGGGGAAGATGTTCGAGTTCACTTTCTTGTTCTTCAAAGCACTCTGTCACCAGTTTGACGACCTCGGCTGGTGCATTTTCAACCTGATATATACCATGTCTTTCGGGTCAGTTCAGCATGTCCTTCGGGTGAAATCCGAAGGCATCTGCTTCGGAATACAAAGTATGAACAACTGGATGGCCTTAGTCTATCGATAATCACTAATAATGATATGAAAGCAATAACTGTTTAAACAGACTTACTTCAATACTACGACCGAAATTCCAAACAGCCCCACACCATACTTCACTTATGGGCAGGATAGCTGCAGCTCTGTTCAAATTTGGCGCTACTGATATCGCTGAAAGCATCGCTTAGCGTGGGATGCTTTCAATAGATTTGCTATAGCTGACTGACTGTAAATATGAATATTGCGGAACTGTGGACAAGAAATTTGTTTTTCAAAATATGTGCATTTAGGATAACTTTTATTCATAATTCGAGTAGTCATTGTTTTACGAATTTTGGTTAAAATTAATTTTAGCATTCTAGTATGATTTTCAGATAACTTCTTATTATCTGGGCATTTATTTCGAACGGACGAAGTTCTTGGCTCTTTTGGATACGCTGCCATGAATATGTGTATCATGGGTCTTTTATAAATTAAAACGATTTGCTACCTCGATAACAGGTATATCAAGCACACGGGTACCAATAAGTCGTTCATTTTTTAACTCGAAATATTCTCCATTTACACTCACGTTTGTGAAAATTGCAACACCATGAAGGACTTACGCGAGTGAGCTGAAATTTTCAGGAAATGCAAAGTAGCGCATGATATGCAAATGATTAGAATTGCAAATCCGTAGCGCATGCGTATGCTGAGCAGCGCCCTCTGAACGGCTGATGGATCCGAATAAATAGACGGCTGTAGCGAGGCGTGTATGGTTATCGGTGGTTATCTGCTAGTGGTAAACGTTAACTCAATCTGTACTTATGCCTCGTCGACGAAAGAGAGCGAGATTTGAACAACTTACAGAGTTTGAACGAGGGAGAATCATCGGCCTTCGTGAAGCTGGATTGTCGTATCGTGCAGTAGCCTCTCGTGTGCAGCGTAACAGCAGCACAGTGATGCGCGTTTGGAAGCAGTGGACGGACGAGTGTCGGACAACTCGGAAATCCGGGAGTGGACCCCGAAATGTGACGTCAGCTCGCGATGATAGACACCTGGTCCGCATGGCGCGGACGGACCGTACAGCTTCCTCTAGACAATTGGCAGCACTGTGGTCAATAGCTACAGGTGTTTCATTGTGTGCTTCATCAATTCGTAGACGTCTGCTGCAGTGTGGACTGCGCGCACGGACTCCTTTATACAGGATCCCCCTAACGCACGACCATCGCCGCCTGCGGCTACAATGGGCCAATCAGCATAGAGACTGGCGTGCTGATTGGCAGCATGTCGTGTTTTCTGACGAATCCCGCTTTAATTTGTGGTACCATGATGGCCGCATTCGTGTCAGACGCTATGCCGGTGAACGCCACCTTCCGGAGTGCATTATCGAACGCCACAGTGGACGAACACCCGGAGTTATGGTCTGGGGCGCCATAGCATATCATAGACGATCTCAATTGCTACGAATTGTGGGCAATCTGAACAGCAACCGGTATATCCGTGAAGTTCTACAGCCCGAAGCTGTTCCCTTCCTTCAAAGCTTGCCAGGCGCTGTATTTCAACAGGACAATGCCCGCCCTCATACTGCTCGGATTGTTAAATCCTTCTTTGCAGCGCAGCAGGTACAGCTTCTTCCTTGGCCTGCGTGTTCCCCGGATATGTCGCCAATTGAACATGTGTGGGATGTCATTGGTCGGCGTCTTGCTCGTGATCCTCGTCCTGTTGCGTCTGCAGACGAACTTTGGGTACGCGTACAAACGATATGGAATGCTCTTCCTCAGTCAGACATTCAAACTTTGTTTGACTCCATGCCACGTCGTGTAGCAGCACTTATTGCGGCGCGTGGTGGCCACACAAAATACTGATTCTGATCTCTTGTTCTTGTTTGTTTGTTTTGAACATTTAATCATTTATTTGTACCACTACCACTCAACTGTGTATTAAATTGCATTCAATTATGACGATTCCTTCTTGGTGTTGCAATTTTCACAAACGTGAGTGTATTTCCCATACATTACAATGTTTGAATTTTGTACCTTTAAATCCGTTCTGAAATTTCGTACTTCTTAATTATTCAAGTTCTTCGTAGTTTCTTCGTTGCTATTAAAATGGAAACATTAGAATCGAAATGTTAAAAAATATTTCAGGTTCCCAAATAGAACTGCATACGTTGGCTTGAAATTTAGGCAGCTGAATTCGTTGTTTGAAATTTGAAGATGCTATTTTTTAAGTATTTTTCTTTCATTGCTCAATTTCTATATACTCAATACAGTGTTAGAAGTCCCAGAACTCTGACTGTATATATTATTTATTTTTAGCCTCGAAAATGTTTCAAGCCATTTGGAGTAAAAGTATTTGACTTCGAGTAAAAATGTCTATGCGCATTATTGGTTGGAATACCAACTAGAGTGAACTGGAGATAGAAAGAATGGACAGTCTGTGAGATATGAATTTCATTAAGAACAGAGACGTTTTTCTTTTAAAATCGTGTTAGAAGCTGTAAGGTCTGTGGAGAAGTACTATAAACAGACATTCGTGGTATTTCAGCCAGCATTTAAAAAAAATAAAAAAAAGTAAATAAAAAAGTAGCGAGAAACATTATGCAGTTCCTGGATTTATATATTGGAAGATATAACGGCATTTCCAGCAACTTTGGTTCAAGGAGCATCGTTTAGCTCACTTCTACCATCATTTAGTAATGCTACGGATTTATATTATATACCTAAAACAAAACTAATGAACGTTCAAATAAAAGTGAAACTTTTGAGTGTGTGTATTATATACATTTAAAAACTGCAGAAGTATATATTACATACAGTGTATAAGGTATATCTCCCACATTCTTAGCGTGCCTTCGTGGTGTAATGGTCAGCACACTGAGCCGGTATTCAGAGGTCCGTGGTTCGATTCCCGGCGAAAGAATTGCATATTTTTCATCTCTCCTGCTTGTAATTAACCTAATGTCTCTACACTGGCGCCCGAACTAAAAGAGTTGTGGATGATGACTCTCCACACCCGAGTGTGTGCGACTAGGTCCCCTAAAACCCTAGTCGCGCTTTAAAAAGGGGAGTATATAAGGTATATCTCCCACATTCTTAGCGTGACTTCGTGGTGTAATGGTCAGCACACTGAGCCGGTATTCAGAGGTCCGTGGTTCGATTCCCGGCGAAGGAATTGCATATTTTTCATCTCTCCTGCTTGTAATTAACCTAATGTCTCTACAAGTGTACTGTGCTATATATTATATTCAGTATGTTACATTTTATACACATACCATACGTACGTATATAAATACATACCTACTTATATATGTGTATATATATTTCACTTAAAGTGTTTGGAAGTCTCGCAAGATCAGGGATAAGAAATAAAGCTCTAATTAGTGTTTGATTTTTTTTCCTTCTGCTTCAGTTAATTAAGCAATAGAAAAAAGGCTTTAGAGTCATGATTCTACAGATGAGATATAAACTTTTAAGAAAGTGGATTTGGCTATAAACGTAGAATACACCTAAACTGACAGCATCATTTCAGTATAACATTACGGTTAATAAAGTTACATTAATGTAAAATATTTTGCTATGTAATATGCTGACATAAGATGAGAAATATTTAAAATTTAAGCATGGTTATTTTTTCCAGCAAATTTCTTTAATCTCACTAGTTGAAGATTGTGCTAACAGTTGTATTAAATTAAAATAATATTCGAAGAACATTTTGTCTACTTCACATAAAAGCATACATGTTCTATTCTGCTAATGTGTTTTCTAAGAAGGCAGCAGATAATGTCAATAGGTTTGTATACCAACGTTATGGTAACTGTAACAAAGTAATACATAATGAATATATGAATATGGTTTAATAAAATGTTTGTAACATGAACATATCAAAATTATTCTTTCTTTTTTAATGCAGTGCTAAATGTATAAAAATTGTAGTTTAGAATTATAGAAGAAACACTTAAATTAGGCGTAAGAACCAACTGCGTATCTACACTTATGTCCATAAATTAAGGATAATTCGGAGTCACGCGGAAATCGAACTCTAAAATAAATATATCACCTGTAAAATCACTACACACATCTTCAAGAATCATATGCAAATTTCAGGAAGTAACCAGATGACACCAATGGTACGTCACAATGACGAGATTGTAAGAGAGTGATATATAAGGAATACAGGCAAAGAAGTAAAATTCTTCGCAGGCGCTTTATAAGCATTTCAGTGCAATAACCGAATAGTTATGACACAAATGACGCATTTGGATGATTTTTTACGTGGTAGAATTATCGGCCGTCTGGAATGTGGGCGTACCCAACTGGAAGTATCAGACGAACTTGGAATTGCCCAGAGTGTCATCTCCAGGCTTTGGCAACGATTCCAAGATGATGGTAATGTGAGTAGACGTTACCGCACAAGTCGTCCCAGAGTTACAACGCCGAATGAGGACTGGTAGTTGGCAGTTACTGCCAAAAGAAACAGGCGGAGCACAGCCTCAGACCTGTCTCGTCAGCTCTCTTCAGCCACTGGTACGACAATTTCAAGGCAGACCGTGTACAGACGCTTAGGGCAGATTGGTCTACATGCTCGTAGACCTGTCAGATGCGTTCCACTTACTGCAACTCACTGTCGCCTGCAGTTAGCCTGGAGTAGAGAGCAGGCATTGTGGACACCGCAACAGTGGGCTTGTGTGATGTTTTCCGACGAGTCCAGGTTTAGCTTGCAGTCTGATTCTCGTCGACTTTCATAGAGAGAGCTCCAGGTACCCGTTACCACCAAGAAAACATCATTGAACGACACCGTTACGGTGGTGAAGGAGTGTTCGTTTGAGGTGGAATTATTCTGGGTTCCAGAACTGACCTGTATGTTCAAATTGGAACCATGACAAGCCAAATCTATCGGGACATCATTCTGGAACAACATGTACGTGTGTTTCAGGGCGCCATGGGCGCACAATTGGTGTTTATGGATGACAACGCCCGTCCTCACCGTGCAAACATCGTAAACGAATGCCTTCAGTCGGAGGATATCACCCGTATGGACTAGCAGCATTCTTACCGGACTTGAATCCAGTACAGCACGTGTGGGACATGCTTGGCCGTCGACTTGCAGCCCGTCAACCTCCTCCTACATGTCTACCGGAACTTCGGAGAGCATTGCTTTTTGAGTGATCAGATCGATAATTTGATACTCAGCATGCCTAGGCGTTGTACGGACTGTATTGCATCATCTGGGAGACATACAATGTATTTACAATCATACTAACCATGTAATATTGGTTTTTTTTTTTTTGTAAATAGGTTTTTTTTTTGTAATTTGCTCCAGGGAGAAAAAATCGCTAATTTTTTTAATAATATCAAACATATAGCATCTTTTTTTGCTCTTTATCTTTTGTTTAATAAATAAGCTTTACCAATAAGTCAAATTTGTTTTGTTTCTAACTCTTCCTTTGCCTGATTTTTCATTATCCTTAATTTATGGACATGAGTGTATAAAAAAAGGTTAACTTACACCTACCAAGATAGTAAACAATGTCAAGCAAATACTCCGACCAAAAATTTCTTTAATCCCTAATAGAATACACGAAGATAAAAAAAATCGTCAATGAAACTCACAGTTTCTTCCCACTTTTGGCCCCAATCGAGATTGTTACTACTCGCCAACCATGATTCAAACTGATGCCAGAATTAAATCTAAAGAGCTTGATTATATAACCTGCTGACGATATTTATTGGAATTCTGTATCATTCAATTAAAGACAATCAAATAGCTACTCAGAATAGTCACGCAGAGCGTATGGATTGATAATTTATTAATTTTTAAAGTCTCTTTCCTTTATTTTTCCTGCATATTCCAACAAGCAAGCACTGTTGTGTTACTCTATAAAGCATTCATATACTTTAGGTTCAACTTTTAATTACAACGAAACTGATGATAGATTAAATTATGCAAGGCATTCTTCAGAATGCAAAGCAATTTTCTTACTAAATTCAACTAGTATATGTTGGACATGCAAACATTCATTTCGGCTATTCAAATACGGCAAACCATCTTACGACTGGCTGCCTAAAGAGAGGGATGCCTTCCTGAAGAGCTTTCTAAAGAAATCTGGTTCGCATTTACATTACATGTGAGTAAAGTCCCGAGAACACTCACTCAGTCATCAGATGCGTCAATTTTTTACCCCATTTTAGGAGTGTTAAACATTCGGTCGCTGGCGGGCACTAAGATGAAGAGGAAACACACTTTTTAATCTTTTATTATTGTAAATGCATATTTTTCCCGAATATTTGATAAAGAAATACACCGAAAATAAAAATTTAATTGCACCATCTTCTTAAATTTTGCATTTTAAAGCATGCTTGTTCCTTTTCTTACCTTAGAAAACTTTAGATCCGGTTTCGTATCTAATAAATAGCCAATGAGTATTCCAGTGAAATAAGGTGCTGCATGCGTTATGGGCAGGAACAAATTCTGTTGAAATTCTTTGAGTTCTCTGGAAAGGGAAAAAATGCTTTTAAGATCATGGCATGGCACCTTAATAGTTTACATTAAATCTGGCATGAATTTTATATTATCTATTTCAACAAAATTCTTTTTAGCTTTGCTAAAACTATAGCGAAATATTTAGACATACAACTTTATTACACATCTCTCTAAAATATCAGTTGCACTTCTTGTGGATTATTAATCCAAATCTTAATTTACAGGATAACAGGGAATTTTTACCGGTCGAAAAGGTCTTTTCTCGTCATTTGTTCATCTGTCTTCCTTAATGCATTAAATGTTTGAGTTCTACTTTTTCAAAAAGTTCATTTTATTGTTTTGTATATAGTGTAACCTCAGCTTACGAATTTAATTCCTTCTTGAAGGCAATTCGTCAAAATAAATGTCCGTCAACAAAAGCAATTTTCCGCAATAATTCAATAATAAGCAAATAATTCCGAATAATAACATTAACCGCGATCCCATTAAGTGGCGTACACTAGAGTGTATTGTGGATTAAAGCCAGCAATTTATTTAAAGAGGCATTGGAAGAAAAATAAACATTATCAATTTAAGAGCGTAAAAGCAATGAAACATATTTCACATTAATAAGTATTCTTATCTTTAAACCATTATATGAATATTTGTTTCCATATTTTTAACAATGCAAACCATCAATTTTTGATTCATTTTAATATTAAACTTAATATTGACTGAAATTTTAAGATTCACATTTAAATTTTGTCTGATATGCTCCTTTACCCTTATAAGGTATTTGTTCCACCTTCTTAGCATGCCTTCGTGGTATAATGGTCAGCACACTCGTTGCGTATTCGAGAGGTTCGTGGCTCGAGTCCAGGCGAGGGCATTTCTCGTTTTTCCCGTCTTCTGCTTCTAAATAATGTAATGTCTCCACAGTGGCACCCGAACTAAAAAAGGTGGTGGATGATATTTCTGCATCACCAGGATTTGGCGATTGGGCCCCCTAATCCCCAGTCGCTCTTTAAAAAGGGCAGTATAAGTATTTGTCCCGCCTTCTTAGCATGCCTTCGTGGTGTACTGGTCAGCACACTCGTTGCGTATTCGAGAGGTTCGATTTCCTCCGAGGGCATTGCTCATTTTTCACGTCTCTCAGTATCAAAAAATCCTAATGTCTCTACACCTTCACTAAATTTCCACTTCATATTCTCTTTCATTTGCTAAGCACAACAATTATTTTCGCCTTTGCATAGAAACATAGGTATTGCATTACAGTATGTATAATAGCTATTGATTAAGAATTTAAATGTTATGATTTGGTTTATTAGTCAATTTTCTAGTTTATTAATCAGCTTTAAAACAATTTTTCCAGCTTTCCAAACATAAGGCAGATAAATTCGTTTTGTTTGATAAAATTATTACACGCGTATTAACAACGTTTATTTTTAACGACTCTACGATGCTTATTAAAATCCATCAAAATTTACGTTTGCTTATTAAAGCTGTCATAAATTTATTTTGAAAATGCATAAAGTGCAAATTTCCAAAAGAAAATTTTAGGATTTTTACACAAAATTATGTATTTACATTTGACATACATTTCTCTTACACTCTAATATATAGCGTTGTGTTTATGCGGTAAGAAAATTTACGTGTATTGGAAACAATAGCACTTAATTAACATTAACATAAGAAATTACCACTAAAACATAACTTACTCAGGATCAACGTGAGTCACCAGGTAGAAACTGGGCATGTTATATACGTAACTAAAAATTCCGTCATGAGTCATGGATGCAAATATTACGGTAAAGTTAAGTGATATTCCTACCTTTGGCCACCTAAGATAATTAACAGAACATTAGAAAGCTTTCATTAAGTTAAAACAATAAATTTACTAAATTTACAAACACTTGTAAGGTTTTAGTTAAACTAACAAAGTTTTATTTTAATTTAAATCTTTCTATCTCTTCTCACGTTTCAACTTCCCGTCAGAAGAAGCGCGCGTTCTCAGCTTATGCTAATTTTGAAGTACAGCGAAGTACTATTTAAACCAGAGGTAGAAACCTCTTAGTGTGAGAGAGCTTTTAGTCTCAGATCACGGTCATTCTGTTCGACGTTCGCCTGACCAGCTAGCAGCTAAATTCTAAGCCATAGTGCTTGCTACGTGATTGCTTATTGAAATAAATCCAAGTGCGCTAGTATTAGTAAATCTTGCTACGCACCATTTAGTTAGAGGCCAACTCCGCGATTAGCTCTGTGAGCAAAGATTAATTAAATTTCTCTTTAGCTTTAGTTTAAATTTATCTGATTGTTCATTTAGACCCAAGTGTACTTTCTGTATCCCTCCCCAGTTCGAAAGTGATTTGTAATTAAGATCGCTTTAATAAAAGAGGATTTTAAATCCCTTTCAAGTGCAGTTATTCTTAAGCACAGCATCTACAACCAGAACATAGCTGCATTCAGCTCCCTGTTCCAGATCAGGACTTAAGGACTTTAAGGAGTTACCTTAAGATGTTTGCAAAGAACATGCACAGAACACTCAGTCCTGACACACTCTTTAAAATATATGCATTAGGAATTGAGGTAAGTACTTCTTTCCCACACTAGAGAGTTCTAAGTGCTCCAAGAGTGAGAGAATATTTATGTTTTTTAGCATACTTCCGTAGAATTTCATTTTTAATTTTTTCTCTTTGATACGATCTCTTTGATATCGATTTAGGCCATAGGTTCCCAACCTTTTTCGAATTGGTGCCCCCTTTTCTAGTGAATATTTCAATACCGCCCCCCTAGAGAAATAAGAGCGTACATAATGCATGGTGAAAACAAGAATTAAATAAAAAAAATTACTAATAGATAGAATGTTGTTGGAATTGAAACGCTACTGAATTTCTTCGTTATTTAAAAAGAAAAAGAAAAGTTTTAGCTTACCTGTTATAAGGACAGGCTGGGGTTTTGATGATACGAAATAATCCATAATAAACTATTGCTTTCTAAATAAATAAATTGACAGTTTCAGAGAACACTCAAAAGGCATACTTAATTATTATTAAAAAGTATTTTTATTAAAATTTAAAGGCATCGAATTTCTAACTGAACTAATGAGAAGGCTGAATTTGATGCATTTTAAGAAGCTTGTTAATATCAGGCTCGATTTTACTTAAAAACAATCGTAAATCGCCGCGTTCAGTAACATGGAGCCGATTTCTCTTTTTCGTTACCAATGTTGCTACAGCACTAAATCCACGTTCTGCTAAATATGAAGATGGGAATGCTAGCAGAAATCGTTGCACAATCGACCATAATCTTGGATACAATTGCGAAATCGACTTCTGCAGCCAAAATTCTTGGTAGCCATTCTTGAATTTAATTTTTAATTCCTCATTTGTCGTCAGTTCTATCAGTTCTTCTTCTAACTGAGATGGTCCTGCTGTGTTGACATTGGAAAAAGGATCCAAAACCCAGTCTGGTATGTCCATGTTTAAAATGTCCTCGAATCGTTCCTTGAAGTCATTGTAGAGGTTTTCCAAGTGCTGACAGTAAACAAGCAAGTCGTCGTGCTTGAATGATACTGCTGATAAACATGGGAAGGTATGGAATTCACGTCTGCCTATATTTCTTTTATATAATAGCAGTTTAGACACGAAAGCAGCAATGCTATTTTTAGTCTTAATCAAGTTTAAGTCTTCTCCTTGAAGTTGGAGATTGACATCATTAAACAATTTATAGAGGTCTGCTAAGTACGCAATATCGTTTTTTGATGCGATGAGGTTGTCGCGCAATTCCGTGTCTTTGTTTCCTAGGAACTCTATCACAGATTCAAACAGATTGTAAAATCGAGTCAAACAAGTACCTTTTGAAAGCCAGCGCACCTCTGTGTGAAGCAGCAATCGGTTGAAATCTTCATCATTTGCAATGCAAAGCTGACTAAATAATCTGTCATTCAACGAGTTACTTCTGATTTTATTAACTGCTCTTATAACATATTGCAGTGATGTATGGAGACGTTCGCTCAAATTTTTCGCAACCAAATGCTGTCGATGAATTACGCAATGCACAGCAAGCACGTCCGGAACTTTATTTTTTAAGCATGCTATGAAGCCTTTGTGACGCCCTGTCATAGCCGGTGCGCCATCCGTAGCAACCGACAAAATATTATTAAAAGGAATTTCCTTTTCGTCAAAAAACTTTTGCAGTGTATCAAATATGGTTTCTCCTTTTGTATCTGTTTCCAAATTGGTAGCAAACAACATTTCTTGACATATTTTTTCATCTTTGATAAACCTCACGTACGACAATAACAATGCTTCATTGGTTGGTAAAGTGGACTCATCCAGCTGAATTGAAAATTGACAAGTCTGCAGATAATTGCACAACGATTCTTCAATGTTTTCAGCCATCTCATCAATTCGTCTTTGCACAGAATTATTGCTCAAAGGAATTTTTCGGATAATATCTGTAGCTGGTTTATGGAGCACGGTGGTTATTACTTCTTTAACTGCTGGTAAAATTAAATCTTCCCCAATAGTATGTGGCTTGCCTGTTTTAGCAATCAACAATGAGATATTGTACGAAGCTCGAAGTCCGTCATCGTCTTGTTTAGAAGCTGATGAAAATAATTTTGATATAGTTGGCTGATTTTCAATCTTCTTTTTTATCTCTAGAAAATAGGTCATATCTCTGTCTTTCTTATCCGGATGCATTTTATTAAGATGATCTTGAAGCCTAGAAGGTTTCATCGCTTCATTCGAAAATGTTTTTTGACAAATAAGGCACAATGGAGATGATGGATTTGAGGGATTTTCGATAAATCCGTATTTTATATAATCCGCACTGTACTGCCGCCTCTTCTTTTTTGCTTCCGACATGGGTTTTTCTTTACTTATACTTGATCCAAGTTAAGGGAGCTGCAAGGGATACTGCCGGTTTAAATAATATAAGTTGAAGTAGCAAAATATTAAGGCAACGCCGTTTTCATCGTACGCAGTACATGCTGCGATGAACGATAGATAGTGTGAGCCTGAGTCTGTAGCATTCTGCGGGGCTGTTCTATTTTTAGCTACCTACAATTTTTGATCGGGTAAACCACTGGCGACGATTTGTCTACTCCGCCGCCGCTTATTTCGGCGCTCTAATTTTTTCCCGCGTCCAACGTCGCCTACGCACTTTTACAGACTCTCTTAGAATACAGTTTAGTTGGAGATCTCGCTATCGTTGCCGCTTGTAAGTGGCATTTTTTAGTCCCAGTGACATTTTTTGTAAATGTTACGGCCAAAGCCCGAAATCGGCCAATTCGCATTTTGGCCAACGTTGCTGTAAACTTACCGGCGAATGTCCAATCTTTTTGTTGATTTCTGGCTTTGACCGGCCAATTTGGGAAAAAAGAAATCAAGGGCAGATGGTTTTACACACTGTTAAAAATGAAGTATTTAAAAATGAGTACTTCTGTGAGTTCAACGAGTAGAAACTATTCAGTGAACGCATATGCTGTAACAATGTGATAGTGTGAAGATTAGATTTGCGCCCTTCAAAATGACGAATTATATCTTAAGCAAATGCGTTGCGTATCGAGTATGAATACAGAGGCAAATTGAGTACTCAATTTGTCAACTACCTTTAAGGGTGATCCTTAGTCTTTTTCTGCTCCATAGACTCAATCTACCATTATCACATCAGGCTTTGGCCAAGAATTCCCAGCCACTTCGCGAAATGGCCGGCCAAAGTATAAAATACAATATTAATTGCAAGTATTTCGGACTTTGGCCAAACCTCCTGGCCAAAACGCGAACTGGCCGAACTTCGGGCTTTGGACGTAACATAAATATGTACATAAAGACAATAAAGATATATTTTTGCACTGAAGGCTTTTCCTTCTGATATTATGAACTCCGGTTCTACTGCTCCTTTCACTAAAATGATGACCCTTTCAACAAAAGTCAACAGTTTTTTGCGACTTTTTGGAGTGCATCTCGCCAAATTGGCAAGACAGGTTTCTAGTTTTAGCACATGCAGCCCCAGAATCGTTCATACTAGAGAGGTATGTCTTTCTCTGAACAGTGAAGTCTCATATCGAAATATGTGAATTTTCGCACACGTGATAGAAATGAATTATCAGCGTGATTTTAAAGTCTTTTTTAGACTATATTTGGCTAATCTTCCAACGCCCCTCTGTGCCATATCAACGCCCCCTAATTTTCTCTGGGTTTTTTACCGCCCCCCTGAAAGGCTGAAACGCCCACAAGGGGGCGTTATCGCCCACGTTGGGAACCTATGATTTAGGCTGTTTCAACCCTCTTTTTTATTTTTACATCGAAAACATAAAACAAATTAGACAGCCTTTGCTGTGGCATTCAAAAACAGCAGTTGAACATATATTTTCATTCAGTGCTTTACCTGACATTTAGGTTGTGTTATGAACCTGCCAGCAAAATACAAATCTGTGTCATCTACCACATGAAAATCTCCCTTGCAGCTCAGATACTACCACTATGAGGTATTTATAATGGCCTCTTAACAACAAATAGGTAATTATGTTTTCATTCTCATAATGTAAAATATAATTATCAACCGAACCTGCCTTCGTCAGTGGATTTTGACATTGTTTATTAACAGTAGTTGACGATTGATTATATACATTATTCTGTCCAGGACATGATATATTATTCTAAAGAAGGAGAGTATCGAATGAAATAATGAAATGAATAAGAGTTTGTATTAGACGCAAATTCCTTTTAATTAGACAATTTATTGTTGAGAACATGATGCAAAAGTGATATTGTTGAACTATTGGTATTTTATCTGCACGAGAACAAACTTCCTCCAATTGAAGTTAAGGAAGAAGATAGATAATTTCTGAGATGTTTATGTCGGTGTATGGTAGAAGAAAATAAAGTCTATCAGCAGAGCAGAGTGATATATGGAGCATTTGTACCCCATTTTTACTGAGTGGTTATGAGATACTACTTGGTCTATGACTTTTTAAAGGCGAATAATCTTGTGGACCTCGTCTAGAAGAAGCTGGACGCGAGGATTAGCATCAACAACATAAGATACTATTTTGATAACTTATCCAAATGAACTCAAAACGATTACTGAGATACTTCTGTAGTCATCCTAAATTGACAACTCCATAACCTCCTTAGATAATGCATCCGAATTAGAAGAATTTATCTCAAAGTCAATAGGAATTAAGGCTGAAGCTAATGGGCTTGAGATAATAGCAATTAGGCCTTATATAAAAAATAGAAAATCTGTCATTTAAAAAAAATTAATTTTGTTTAAAAGAGATTTTACAACTCCAATTTCAGTTCTGAGGATTAGATGCGACGGAAAAAAAGGATTGTTTAATGATCTGACACAGAAATATAAAATCTTACTAAATGGCAGATGTTATCTACAACTCCAGGTATTTACGATCTCATCAGTTTTTCCTTATTCCGACATTGTTGCCAGCCAAGCTAAAGATTAAGAAGGCCTGGCCAACTAAGCCAGAAGGGGACTATCTGCTTCCACAGAAAATTCAAAAGGACTTTCAAAAGCGGCACAATGAACTGAAATAATTATTAAACTTCAAGATCAACAGACGCATAGGTATATGGGTGTAAGGAACAATGAATTATACATGTTTTTTGCTACGCGACTTAAAGTGCATATGCGAGAGTAATTTTCTCCCGCTACGAAGAGGATAGTAGAATTTCGGTACAGTTTTTTTGACAATCCTTCTTTCTGAACTTCTTGCTTATGATTTGGCAACCAAACCAACAAATTATATTTTTGAGGCTTTAGACGTTATTACAACACCAGTTTATTATTGTACCGATTCTTCAGTACCTATAGCATGGGCAGGAAGAAATGAGCAATAATGTACTTTTGTGGGTAACGAAATCGGAGAAATATACAGATTCACAGAGCCACACCAATGGTATTTTGTTTTGGGTAATCCAAATGTGGTGCATCTGACATCACGTAGTTACAGCTCTAAATACCTAATCGAGACATTTTAGAATTTTCAGATTTAATTAAAACTTTTTGTTATTCTAAAGAACTGCTTGTACTTAAATATATACAACTGCTAATTTTATTTCTTTAATAATATGAGTACTGAAATTAAATATGAAATGACATAAGATCAAGACTGGCGTCAAAACCAAGGTGGCAGAATTTTTAGAATTTAGTGAAGAACCGAGCAACAAAATTTAGGGCAAAATTTTTAGAATTTAGAGTAGGCACTGAGGTATGTATATTGCATTGAGACATATAAGATGAATCTTTTAATTAACTGTCGGTTTTCACTTTCTTTGATATCTTTGATGCTCGGTCTAGTGGAAAGATAAGAAAATAAAGAGAATATAAACAATAGAAAGGTTTCTGAGATCAAAAGAAAAAAATTCAAAGAATTTTCTGTTCACTGTTCTTCCAAAAATTCTCTAAATGTTAAGTAATTCGTCACAGATTGCCGTGTTAATAACCATGAAGATACTGTTTATTTCGTCTATATATTGTAGGTCTATAAACCTTGCCTTCAAATTAATATTCTATAAATCCTGCCTTTAGACCCTCCGAGGTGCAAAGTCTAAAATTCGCAAGAAAAAATATCCCTACCAATTTAGTAGAACCTAAAGTCAGAAGATTGAAAACAAATTCAAAAGGGAGAAAGGTCAAATGAATTTTCAAGAGAAAACTGATGCACGTTTAAATATTCTGATACAATTACAAGGAAAAAAAACTTTTAACAAGAAAACCACATTAAAAAAGGCAAGTAAAATTATTTTTTAAATAATTATAATAACATTTTTGTTTTTTCTGAGAAGTGTTTCGGAAACTGTGTTTCATACCATTTTATCTGATTTATT
Organism: Stegodyphus mimosarum; assembly: GCA_000611955.2. NCBI lineage: Eukaryota > Metazoa > Arthropoda > Arachnida > Araneae > Eresidae > Stegodyphus > Stegodyphus mimosarum. The sequence continues at coordinate 11,763 of KK121671.1, read as the reverse complement.
TTTCAGAATCAAAATATTTCTAAATAAGAAAATGGAACGTAAATGTCCTTTTATTCAATCGAAGCAGGGACTCGAATCTAAAACTCGAATATCCACCATTTATGATAAGAAATAGGAAAGAATTCAACGTTAACCCACGAAATACATATTTTTCAATTGTATCACTAAAACGTATTCCTTAAAAATGTTAATTCACACTCAAAATGGCAGCCATAAAAAGGTAGACAGATACGTCATATGAGTATACTTAAGACCCTTTTGTCACTTTTGGCCGAAATTAAGACCTTTTAAGGACCAAAAATCTTTTCCAAGAAACCTAAGAAATTTTAAGTACTTTTGAGGACCGTACGAACTCTGCTTATAGTTAGCGAAAAATAAAACGGAAGTAATTAGTGTAAGATTTTTATTGCATAAAAAATATTTTAATACAATATATTATTAATTATATTATTAATTGCCTTTATTTTGTCACTTAAAAATAGTATACTCTTTAAGACATTTCATTTAATATACTTTTTAATTTTCAAAATACATTCGTTTAATATTCTAAACAGATACTACAATATTGCATTAAAAATCTTCATGCATTAAATCCCATTTTGTGCCACAACTGTTGCTGAATCTTATTAGCCATGTCATTTATATTTGGGTCATAACTTGTTGTCTTTAATAATACGCAAGATGCATTTAAATCTCAACCAAAGCGGTTTTTACAGTCAATTTTATAGAGTTCATTAATGTAACAAATCTGCTCATAAGCGTATGAGGACCCGAACATTGTAAAAAAGCTATTGTAAGTTTTTTAAGGCCAAACATTTTTGTGGGAGATCATTCCATTGTTCAAGGATTCAGTTGACATTTGGATGCAATATTTGGAGTCTGCGCACTCCATTTCTCTAATGCTTCACCAAGCTTGACAAATTCATTCATCCACATAGAATTTTGTGAAATTCTGTTGATTCAAATTACAAGTTCTCAATATCGAACTACTCAAATAATAACACTATAAGATCATCCATTTTAGCAAAGTAAGATCTTCAAATACATTGGAATGCTTACTCCAAATTTGGAAACTGACAAAATCGTTCTAATGCTATTTTTTTTAATTTTCTAAAATATCCAAACAGCTCTTAAATATATTTTCTCTGTCTTCGGAAGTTTACCGTCAAAACTTGACTAAGAAATCGAATCGAAGTATACAAAAGAATTGGCATGTCATTTCAGAAAAAGTCCGATTTTGTGTCAAAACACCTGTATTAAAACAATGCTATATATAAATATATGTCATAAGTCGCACTTTCGAGACATGAAAAACGCAATTTGAATTTCGTCAATCGGCCCAGTAGAACGGAAGATATCCCATTTTTTTTTCTATCTGCCCCATTTTTTTCGCATTTACATAAAAAGATACGAAGTTCAAGATTTTAGTTATTACAAACACTACATTTTGAATGATTTCATACTAGCTTTTGCACATAGTACTTGTTGATGCAAAGTGCAAGGAAATTGCCAAATGGGGTGTTGAACTTCTTCAGTGAGAAATTTTACAAACCCACCATATTTGGGACACCATCAGTTGCTACAGACATAATTTTTAAGTCAAACCGAATTTATACTGCGAGTTCTTGCTTTACTTATTTATCTTTACATTGTTGGTTATCTTTACATGGTATCTTACATGACAATCATCGCTGGTAAACTCAGCAATGCAACTAATTTTCTTCTCATTAAATTTCTGCAAGCAAATCGAACGAAAGCAGCTAACTGCTCATAAATTCACATAGGTGCTTCCATCAAGGCATATTGAAAAGATCTGGACGTTATTAAAATTGGACTTTATTTGCTTTAAAACATCTTCACTCACTTTTATTATTCTGAAATTCACAGTATTCCTGCCGGCAGGAAGTTCTTTAATTCTATTGATTATTTGTTGTTAGTTGGGAAAATCTTCAATTAATTTGTCGAATTTGACTAAGAAAGCCTTCTTCAGAAAATTACCCTCAGAAAGCGGTTTCCCATGCTGTGCTATGCAGTGAGACACATGTAAACTCGCTTCAGTGTTGTTATTTTTTGGTTGAAAAGAAGATACAAAACAACTTGTTTGTTTTGCATATTGCTTCACTTTTGGTACGATGAAATCTCTTCAGTCTTCATTTTACAAGGAACAAACATTTTTTTACGGTTCGTCTCAAAATGAAGCTTTGCTGTAAATGTGCGAGATACTGAAGTTACGAGCACAAGCAACACAGAACTTTGTTGTTGTTTTTTCCGTTACTCCAAAGTTCTTCGCTCAATTCAGTTTTTTTTTATGGTATCTTGTCACTTTTTCAGACAATTATATTTAGGAAATAAAATTTTCTGATTTAACAGATGAGACTATAGCGTTCATAAATGCTCTCATTCGCAAAAAATCATTCCACTATATATCGAAACATCAGTTTTGTTGCGTACCACCTTCATATTCAAAAAACCGAAACTGCGCAGTAATTTGCAATTTAGTTTGAGTTCTGTCTTTGTAATTCATCCCACTCAGGTACTTCTCAAAGAAAAAGTCACTTTCAGCTAAATAGACTTCCATGGTGGAGGTAGGTACTAGTCATCCTTCCCTCCTGGAAAAAGTCCTAATCCCGCGCATGCTGGTGCTCATGCCTGAATCCGGCTTTGATAGTCTTTACTACTTGAGATTTTTTTAAACGTTGTTTTCAGTGAATATAAGCGAATAAACTAAATGTAAGTAATTTAATATGCACCTGTGGCGCGTCATCAACAACTTGTCATACGTTTGTTATTCCTGCTCTAGGCAAAGTTTAAAAATCTGAATATAATAACAAAAGGAGCTATAACATTCTTTCGTAAAACACAAATGAATTCTAAAAGAATATGAAGTAGTGAAATCATATATGATATAGAATTTTTTTCATGAAAATAAATAGAAAAGTTTTACTTACTTGAAAAGCACGACAAGAAGAAACAGCGAGAAAATGAACAGCTGGAAATTGGAAGCAATATACCAGGTGTGCACCATGCACTGCCCAAAAGGAAAGAAACAAAAACGGTAATTTATTGTACTAATAATAAATAAATATTAAAAATCTACTTTATATGTTAAATTGGAGTTAGATCTACGAAACATTTCGATACATTTCGAGGGGTCTAATATAGAACATCGTTTCAAGGAATAAAAATATTCTGAAAAGTGTAGTTAGAAATATGTCGTTCAAGTAAAGTAAATTAAAAAATCTGATGTGATGACCTGCCAATTCCACGTAAACCTTACAACTGCCGGAATAGCAAGTAGCTTTAAGTAAACTTATAAGGTATTTCTCCTGCCTTCTTAGAGTGCCTTCGTGGTGTAGTGATCAGCACTCTCTGCGCGTATTCGAGAGATCCGTGGTTCGAGCCCCGGCGAGCGCATTGCTCATTTTTCATTTCCTCTGCTTTCAAAAAGTACCTAATGTCTCTACAATAGCGCTCGAACTAAAAAGAATGGTGGGTGATGAATCTCCACCACCAGGATTTGGCGATTGGGTCCCCTAATCCCCAGTCGCCCTTCAAAAGGGGAGTATATAAGGCATTTCTCCCGCCTCAGCACACTTGGGGCTTATTCGAAAGGTCCGTGGTTCGAGTTCTGGCGAGGGCATTGCTCATTTTTCACGTCTCCTGCTTCGAAGTAATCCTAATGTTTCTACAAACTATCATTTCCGGCTGCTCGTTTGTAAATAAAATCTAATTTGTTTATAAACTCTATGGATCAATGATAATTATAAATACTACTCCTATTTTCTTATCCTCTTCTTCCATACAATGAACAACGATAACTATACTTGCTCATGTACACATCCATTCACTTTGATTACAAAATATCGCATCGATCTTAGTATATCCTCTGGTCATATAATATTTCCCAAATCAATGGCTTAAGAATCCCAGTTGTTTTAAAAACAGCGTATCTTTAGAATTTCCAATAGAGTGTTAGGTGCTACCATATGTTTCTTTTTATGTTCGCTATATTGGTTATGTTTACTTTGTTATTCCTTTAAAAATAATACATAGCTTGCTCACTTGGTCACAGCTTCCGTTTATTTAAAAAGTTATTCGATACAAAAAGGAAACGACCATACTGAGGATTGAATCTAATACATCTAACTGCTTCTTAAAAGGAGCTCGTCTTCTTAGTGAGCTTACTCTCGTTGCTTAATCCCAAGAATACATTTAATGCTTATAAATACAGAATGTTGCTCTAAATAAAATACGTATGTTAAATACAAAACTTAATAATTTCTTTTATTATCTCATAAAAAAGTCTACGAAAGTTTTTACGAAAGTCTGTTCGGAACACAAATATAAAGTATCACGTTCCTTTTATAAATTTTAGGCCAAACCTAATATGTTGTTCCCGTTGATATCAAAGTCTTAAATACTAAAACTGAAAAGTTCTGAATTACATTTGAATATAGATGTTTTATGAAGGCTGTTATTTACTTCACGTAATGTACCACTTCCTGTTGTCTAGTTTTACTCAAAATCTGAACTATTCCTTATACACTCTTAGACAAAAAAGAAAACACGACGCACCGAGAAGCTGTAAAGAAAATTGAACACAAATTGATATGCATACAAGTTTCGAAGGAAAATGCAAAATTTTACATTTTGGCTGCCAGTGAATGAACCGTTGTCGCTACAGCGCATCTGATCTGCGCAACTGGCAGGATATTTTAAAAGGAGAAATTACGATTTCAGATCATAAATTCTTCAAGAATTTCATTCCGTGTAGTCTGGTAGACAGTAACTATGCCTCGCATACAGGTGCGCGAATGATATCCGCAGATGTCAGAATTTGTGAGAGGTCGTATAGTTGAGCTCAGAAGCCAGTTGGCCTTATCGGCGAATAGCTCTACATTTGAGCAGGAGCGATGCCAGTATTAAACGATGTTGGCAGGAATGGGTGAACCATAGCCGCACACAGTGTCAAAAAGGAAGCGGTAGGCCTAGAGAAACGACAGAACGTGAAGACAGAGCAATCGTCAGAACGTCGCTCACAGCCCCAGATACATCATTATCATCGATTGTACGTGCAACTAGTGCTTCAGTGACCGCAAGGACCCTTCATAAACGGCTCACAGAAAGGGGCTGAGGCCAAGGTGCTCCTTGCGTCGACTACCATTGACCTCTGTACAACGTCAAGCCCGTTTGCAGTGGTATCGGGCTCATTCGCACTAGAATGTCACTGACTAGAGTAGAATAGTCTTCAGTGATGAGTCCCGCTTTGAACTGAGCCCCGATGACCAGCGAAGGCGAGTCTGGAGACGTCCCGAACAGCGGTATGATACCAACCTGATTGTCTTCCAGCAGACAGGCCGACAACCAGGAGTGATGTGATACCAGCCTGACTGTCTTCAGGCAGACAGGCAGACAACCAGAAGTGATTGTCTGGGTGGCATTTCATTTTATAGTAGGACCTCTTTAGTTGCCATCCGTCGCAACCTTACAGCACACCAGTACGTCGACGACGTTCTAAGGCTCGTTGTGTTGCCCTTCATGTTACGCCACCATAGGCTTACATTTCAGCAAGATAATGCCCGCCCCCACACTGCACATGTTTCTACTGCTTGCCGTAGTGCTTGCGGAACATTACCTTGGCTAGCAAGGTCGCCATGTACATGACTTCTATCAATTTTCGTCCGATTCGGGTAACTTCTTCTTGGTACGTCGTTTTTTTTTTTTTTTTTTTTGTCTAAGAGTGTATGAGTGTAGAAATACGGAAAAGAGAAATTTTTGTTTCATATAAGTGCTATAGTGGACGAGGAATTTCCTTTAAGGATTATTTTCTCTGCTATTTTCATAAGTTACATTATTGATGGACACTATTACGTACACTGAAACATTCTTCTAATGATAATCTCCATATAAATTACACAAGCTTAAGTTGTCAGTGCTACTAATTTTTTGTTATTTATTATTTTATTGGGGGAATTTCTAGCTTTAATAGCATTATGAATGAGCAAAGCGCATAAGTTATACGATCTACATTCTGCAACGTTTCAGAGTTCAGTAGAGAGGGGATTATGTGAAGAGAGACGGGTTCAATTTAGGGAATATTATTGCAACTATGTTAAGACCAACCAGCTTTCTCTGCTTCATGAATGGCATGTAATAAAATTTTTTCATGCAATATTATCCATTTATTACAACAAAATTTAAAGTTAGTGCTGTAAATGTTTTTAGTAAGTTATTGCAATCATACACATACATTTTCTTACAGTTCACTTGACAAATTTACATGCAAATAAAATTACGTTTATAATTATATTAAAATGGAATACATCACTCATTTTTAGTCAATCAAGCATTTTATGAAAAAGCATAAAAATCATTTAATTATTAAATAATGATAAATGGTCTAACCAAATTATCGTATTTGTAAAAGTTGTTTATAAGCAAAAGGTTTGTCCACCAATATTTATCACAACCTCCCATATGCCTGTCCAGTGTCTTGTGGTAGAAAGGTCCAGAACCCAAGTCTCTCATTAGAAATGCAAAAGTGAAGACAAAATAATAAGTTGGTAATAACCTGCAAAGATGAAATATGTTATTAAACAATTTTTGCAGTAGCTGTTACCGTTATCTATCAGCGGTGGAGTTAAATAATACACCATTGGAAATTATTGTACAAAACTGCAGAAATATTTAAACATTTCTAACTACTGTTATACAAACATACGGTAAAATTAATACTTCTGATCCTTTCATAGCGATTTCAGTGAACCACTTTTTGTTACAGGAAAAATGAAATTTTCAAGGTTTCAAGCTTTTGTATGGAAGTCGCCCGGATACTGAAGTTATTCAAATTATACTTCCTAGGCTACTGCCCCAAGTTCAAGATTTCATCGAGCTAAGAAACTCAACGACGTTAGACAGATTATTTGAGCTCGCAGTACATTTTGAAAGCCGAAGAACAGCCGACAACGAGCGACGTCGCCAATTTGAGCGAAGAAGTCAGTGGAGTTCGCCAAGACCCCAGCAGAAGCTAAATCAAAGTTACGGGAATAAGGCGAAGCAATGGCCGAAGAAAGATGTGTCTCCTAAATCGAGCGGCGAACGAAAGATAATAGATGATTCAATAGAAGAACAAGCAAAGATTCCGAGGGCAACCATAATAACAAGAATTTAAACTAAGATGGATTTCTTCAAGGAAGGTGAAGAAGTCCGAAGCAGCGCAAAACCCTTCCACAATTAATTTAAACACCGTGGTCGTGAAGAATTTGAGTTTACCGAAGATTGAAGTTCTAATTAACAACATACCGTCGACGGCTCTCTTAGATACGGGAGCCCAAAGCAGCTTTATATCAGAAAGATTTTTCAAGAAGCACTTTCGCCGTTACAGAATTTTTAGTGCAAGAGACACGGATGTCATAGCGGCCCAAGGAGAGAAGTAAAGCTGTTTAGGCGAAGTACCGTTGTTCGTGCGTATCAACGACGAGCAGGTAAAACTTTTATTTTATATTGTGCGAAACCTGCAAACATGTATTATTCTAGGTGTGGACTTTTTTAGTTTGGCAGAAGCACAAATTGATTTCAAAGGGGGAGAGTTGACGTTAAATATGAAACCAATAGAAACCAAGAATGATAAGCCCCCGCAGCTGGACTTGCAGCATCTACCGGCAGAAGAAAAAGAAAAACTCCAGGGTCTGGTAAGTGAATTTTCGAATTTATTTAGTGATGTACCGGGTTTCACACAGGTCGTAAATCATAATATTGAAACGGGGGTTGCTCAGCCAGTTAGGCAAAAGCCCTACCGCTGCGATAGGGTCAAAGAAGAAATAATTGAATGTCATATTAAAGAGATATTAAAGAATAAAATCATCACGCCGATTTCTAGCAGTTATGCTAGCCCAGTGGTATTATGTAGGAAAAATAATGATTATCCGATTACGCACCCGAAGCGGTGGCGTTTTGCTATAGATTATCGCAAGTTAAATTCCGTCACAAAATATCTCGTATATCCGTTGCCGATAATCAAAGAAATAATTCGAAATATTTCATCTACAAAATACATGACTACGTTAGATCTTACGAGTGGCTATTTTCAGATTGGGGTAAAACCCGAAGACGTCCACAAAACCACGCTCATAACTAAGTCTGGCAAGTAGGCATTTCTTAGAATGCCTTTTGGTTTATCCGGCGCGCCGGCAACGTTCCAAAGATGTATGGACATCGTCTTAAGAACGGTCCTTGGTAAAAGCACGTTCATATATTTAGACGATATTATAATTAC
>KK121670.1:171764-206279 GCA_000611955.2 Stegodyphus mimosarum | reverse complement strand
AACGATGTTTTATTACCGCTTACCAAAATCGTCTAAAAAATGTGCGAACAGCCTCTGTATTAATAATTCTTTTTACACAAATGTGCAGATAAGAAAACCAATTTACAGATCTGATTGTATCCTTACATTGCATGCTTCCCCGCATACGTGCGTTATATACTTAAGTTTCTATTTCAGCACTGTGTTTGTGTTTTATTCCACGAAGCGGATTGGAACCTTAAGTATGATGCATTTGCATCATGATTGTTGCTCGTATCCATTATATCATATATCCCTGAACAATTGCTGCATGTATGCATATTACGCCACATGTTCCTAAATTACAGCATGATATTAAAATATTATTGTTTAAGATTATGTTATTATGACATTATTATTGCTTATTACTATACAAACATAAATTATGAGAACTGCATAATTGATGATATGTGTGCATTATATATCTATGATCTGCATCTAAATCCGTTTATAAGTTTAGGCATTTTATCTGCGAATGGTAAGTGCGCGTTGTATCAGTATTATTGTATTATTGTATTCATCCATGACATCGTATTTGCACACCTATACTTTGAGTGTCACATTGCGTGACCTAGTGGCGCATAAACAGAGCATTTATATTATATAGATTAAAATTTTAACATCTTCTTCTTCGGTTATTTTAGTGTTTTACTTTTTTTTAAACAGCTTTTATTTAATGTATATTTTTTGACGGAAAATAAAATTCCAACACCAAAAATTTGATCTAGATAAACGAAATTTGGGAGACGTGTTTGCAGTTCTGAAAGATTACATCTCTTTAAATATCGCGGTAGACGAATAAATATGTCGCATGCAATCACGTTTACTTTAAATACGCGATATAATCCATATGCTTTATTTATCTTCCCGACTAGGGGTCGTAAGCGAGATTTAAGTCAAGAAAGAATGCCTTTAAGGAGAAGAAGAACACAGTATTAGCAGCTTACTGAATTTGAATTAGGTCTTCTAATAAAGCTATAAGAAGATGGATTTTTTTTTCGAGGTATTGCGGAATGTCTTGTCAGGAATGTATCCACTGTGCACGCGTGTTGGCAGCAGTGGTAACCGGAAGGTACTGTTTCAAAAAGGCCGCACATGTGCCACCACTCAAAGAGAAGGCTTGCCGTATTTGCCGCGTGTCAATAAAGCATAGCACTTCGTCTGCAGTAGACATTTCAGTTTTACTTTAACAACAGCGAACTGTAACAAATCGATTATTTGAGAGATAGATCCAAGCCAGAAGTCCTGTAGCGGCCATATCACTAACTCCAAATTAACGTCATCTGTGACTTCTATAGTGTCTATCTACAGCTCATTAGAGGGCGAGTGAAGATCTATTGCGTTCTCAGATAAGTGCCGTTTCTGAGTTGGATGCCAGTTACAGCCGTATCTTGGTTAGAAGTAGGCCAGGTAAGTGAATGGAACCAAGATGTCTGCAGCGTAGAATACTGGATCTACGCCACGACTTATGGTCTGGGGAGAAATTTCCCATATTAGCAGGAGTACTATCGTCGTTATCCAAAACACTTTGGCCGCAAATGCTTATATGAGACTGAGGATTGCACCGATTGTGCGCAATTCTTAAGCATTTTCTAACAGAATAACACTTGTCCCGTATCTCTACTATCACTCAACATACTCTGGAGACTGTATATCTATTGCCTTGGCTTCCGAGATCACTAGATCGTTCTTCTATGAAATTCATATAGGACATAAATGGATGTTAAATCTAACATAATTCACAACCAGCAAGGACTATTGCTGAGTTGCAATTCTATTTATTTTGGAGGGCGTAAGAAGGATTTCTACTCTTGGAGATGTGAAGAAAGCGGCAGCCAATTTTTCTGTCTCAAGTTGCTTCCTGGTTACCTTCAACACCACTTACAAAATCGGGCTATAAGTAGCGTCTTCAGGTCAGTAGGAAATTTAGAAAATTTCTATGTATTTCTTGAACGATTGGGATACGGAAATGACGTAGTCAATATAGCAAAAACATTAATATGCTTGGCTGCATATTGACTAATTCTACCTAAAAACAGAACTGTTTTTGTGGAGACCCAAGTAACAAATGTGCGGTTAAGTAAAGATTATTGTCGGAGAGAAATTATGAGATATTAACTGTTACACTGCCGCAGTCACACGGATATAGGTCTTGTTCCAGAGAGCCAATGCATGTCCTAGATGGCCGCCTCTCTATGGACGGTCAGGTCTAGTAATGGAATAGAGGCAAACAATTAAGAGGCCGCTATTGACTAGTGCTATAATATCTCAAAAGCAGGTCAAAAGTAGAAATGTTGATAACTAAATAATCAATGCCGGAATCTGTACTATGACTTCACCAGTAATAAAAGAGCTGTTTTTGTTCATATTTAACCGATAAGGTGCCAAATTCTGTTCCATTTACGTCACCACCAAACGATTTGCTAAAAATCTTAGCGTATGCTTTTAATGTGCTTTTTAGTGAGGTTAACATGCGAAATGTAGGAATGTGAATAAGAGTTCTATTTGCCAAAAACGAAGCTGTTATATTCGTACTTTCCTGCGCAAAATGTATAAAAATGGCTAAATATCTATATGGTCATAAACATACGCTTAAAATTATAGAAATTTTCCAAATAAGGCAGGTTAAATGAATTTCTTTCATGCACGATCAAACTTACCCAAATGTATTTAATTAAAATTTTAGGGAACCATCTATACCAATTTTGCTAAGGTCAGCTAAGTGCCGTTAAATGTTTTAAATTAATATCACTAAACATTTGCGCAGAAGGTAATGCTACAATGTTCTGAAATGCGCATCTTCCAAAATTCAGTTTCGCATGACCCTTAAATTCTTGTAATGTATACATTTTAGTGAAAGTGGGTTAGATGGTGTAGCTTCTATTATACTTTTAAAGCCAATCTATATATTACTCTTTCCTGCAGTCTAAAGGAAGTGGGTTCGTTTTTTCATGAAAAAAATGTTTTAATTTGGAAAAAAATGTTAAGATTTTAAATTAAATTTAAAGATTAATCAATCTGTCATTGATTAATAAATTGAGTTATTTGAAAGCAATAAACATACTTAGTTTCAGTTTGAACGTTTGTTTTATATATTTAATAATGTATATTAAATTAAAATGCATAGAGGCATTAGGTTATGTTAACGCAGGAATGTGAAAAATGTACAATGCCCTTGCCAGAATTCGAACTCCGAACCTCCCGAATATGCCTTGAGAGTGCTTCCACTTACACCTCGTAAACATGCAAAAAGAAGGGAGAAAATACTTTATAAGTACACAGCGCATAGATAGGAGAAAAAAAAATTCTGTATCTCCCGTTCTAGTGGGCCGATTGACGAAATTCAAATTGCGTTTTTCACGTCTCGAAAGCGCTAATTAGGATATATATAGCATTCTTTAATATAGGTATTTGACATATTTTCTGAAATGACATGCCAATTGTTTTTCCATATTTCGATTCTACGACTCAAATCATGTCTAGATATTAAATTTTGTAAAATTTGATGCAACATTTACGGAGAAATTAAAAAATTTATCTTAGCGCATTTTTTTCAGTTTGCGCCAAGAATAATTCACTTGGCGAACTTCTTCATTTATAGCAGCCTATTTCCCTTTCTTTTTTTTTATTGTATACGAGCGGAAAAATGTCCCGTTCATTACTTTCAAATAATTTTAACAAAGTGCGTAAACCATATTTGGCGTTATTATCGCTTATAACGAATATGCCAAATTTCAAAACACGCCAATGTTTAAATTCGCGTATATCTTAGGAACTTTTGAATAAAAAAAAGCTCTAATTTTTTTTGCAAATGTGCCTAGAAATACATCTTCTTTAAGATGGTGTTAAAAATTTTATAGGTTATAAAATAAAAATTTTTTCGAAAAATTTATAGAAATTATTTGAAAATACAAATTTAAAAAATAAATCATAGAAAATGTGAGAATTATATTTGGATTAAGACCAAATTTCGAATTCTGGAAGAAGATGTAAATTTTATAAAAAAGAGATATTAATAAATATATATCAAATTCAATTCCAATTGGGAAGCTAAAATTTTCAGAGCTAAGTTTTTAAGAATTACTAGTGCGATTTTTACAAAACTTGGCAGTTTGGCATAATTTGAGTCGTAGAATCAAAATACGGGAAAAAATTGGCAGATTATTTCAGAAAATTTCGATTTTACTCCAAAATACCTATATCAGAACACTACTATATATAAATCTAATACATATCCTAAGTCTCGCTTTCGAGACATGAAAGACGCCGGTTGAATTTCGACATTGACCCAGTAGAACGGGAATAAGAACTGTTTCATTTTCTTTCGCAGTATACATTTAATTTTTAACAGAACTGATAATCTCCATGAACATTTGTAGTTTTTTCGTAATAAAAGATGTTTCTGAGCCTTATTTATGTAACTGATGAAGAATCAAATAATTCACCTTTTTAATTATTATAAGACTTCATATTTTTCATATATGTATATATATGCATATTTTGAATAGAGGTAACCTCTTCTTTGAAGTGTTACGTTGTCATCTATTCGAATTTCTGAATTATACTTTTTAAGTCTCTAAGAGATTTAAATATGATAAGGAAAAAAAAATTATTTACTGAAATTGTTTTCGTATCTTACCCTTTTCAATTTAGATATTATTTTGTGAAAATATATCACCTGGCCAAAGTCATGATAGTCGTAAAACTCATTTTACTTAATTAGGTTGAGATAACAGCTTATTTTCCTTACTTGATTCAAACTTACATCTTCAATTCAACTGAAGCTCAGGCTTGCGACCAGCTACTTAAGAAATATTTAGTCTTGCAGTCTTTAAAACAGATCGTGCTTAACACTTTAAACATATTTTTTGAACGGAAAACTACAAAATGTATGTCTATCAAAGAACAAACTGCAAATTTTAAGAAATACTTTGGCCTATGTAGAAGCTATATTTCTCCGTTTTTGTTTGTTTGTTCCTTCCATCTCTTCATTTAGTCTTCTCTTGAGGTTGTAATGAAAGTTCTTTTCCTTTTAATCCATTTAGCTTATTCAGAAGACCTATATGAATATTTATACAAGAACAATATCAATTATTTCCCATTGCTTGTTTGGTCAGAAAGTTATGTAAAAACATTTGTGCATAATTCATAGTATACGTAAATCTCATCTTCATTCACACCAAATGTACAGTATATACACCTGTTATGTAATACAAACTTATCTTAATTCAGTATCAATAATTGAGGTATACTTATCTTAATTGTAATGCTTATTTTAATAAAGTATCAGTAATTGAAGTATACTTATCATAATTCAGTTACCAGTCATGGAAGTTATTAATTTGATTTTATTAGTTGATCTTAAATTTTGCTTTGTTGAAAAGTAACTATTGTCAGTTTAATATTGGCGTTTTGATTAGCTCTAAATTTAAGTTGCTTGTGTTAATGTTTTCTTTTATCCTTAAGTTGTTTGGTTAACCATTTAATTTTTGTTCTTAATCTCTTAATCTTAACTTGGTTTTTATAATGCTTAATCTCTGGTTAGATTGACTCTTAAGGTCATTTTCGCTTTGAATTTTAAAGTTCTTTTTTTTTACCCAAGTTGGTGTATAAAGTTAATAACCCTCTTTCTGGTAAAGTTTGAATTCATATTTTCTGCTCTGGTGTAAAGTCGTTTTCGGTGTTGTAGAAACATTCTTGAGAAACATGAATTTAGCTGTGTAATTTCTATATTTCAACTGTAGAAACATTCTTAAGAAACATGAATTTCGCTGTGTTATTATTATATTTCAACTGTAGAAACATTCTTCGGTGTTTAATTTATTTAGTAATTAAAAGCAAGTTTTTTAATTCATTTTCACAAATTTTTACATTGTGATGGGAAAAAGGATTTATTGCCTTGTTTTCGAAATTTCCCTGAAGAAAAATTCTCAGAATGCTTATCTCTGCTAGACAGTTGTCTGGAAATTTCCTTAGCCAAGTTCAAATCTGCCCCCTGCTTCTAAAGCTTTTTTTGTATGCAGCTAAGCCACGCCGGGCTTTTGTCACTAGGGTAATTGGGAGACCTTTAGGCTTCCACCCTTGCAAGAGTGACACTTTGTGGGAGGCTTACTGTAGAAATGTGTTATTTCATTCGTAAGAAAGAGTTGATTGACCTCATGCGTCGATTGCATTTCTTGCAGAAGAAGGGATATCCGCCAACCTCGGGCAAACACCCAAGACCTTTACACTTACTGTTATGGATTCTCCTCGTAGGGTTGCCTTACAACTGGCGACTTTTGGTACTGCAAGTATCGCTAAGCCGGGGGCTGGTGAGAAGAAGAAAAACAGCCTGTAGCGGTCTTCGAAGAAGGGAATCGGAACAAGGCGAATCGCTGCTTCTATCTGGTGAGAAGATGGCTGAAAACGTTAGCGAAGAGGAAACCAACGAGGCCCGGAAACGCATGGAGGACCGAGTCTAGATTGAAAGGGTAGAAGGCCCAGCTTTTTCTCCCCAGTATATACTAACTTCTATTCTCTTCTCTTTATAGTTATCCGTGAAAGAAAAATAGGATGTCACTACTCACCTTTTTATTGTCATCAAAATAAGGGATCTGCTTTGTTACAAGTAACTTGATTCTTGCAGGGGTTTCCCCCCTCTTTCCATAAAGGTATGTTTTCTACCAGTTTCTCTGTTAAACACCGGTAAACCACATCTGTAACCACCACCACTTATGTATCTAAAATATTATAGCTAGTTTTGTTTACTTCCAATAAATGTTAAGTTAACTTAATAAATGTTAAGTTTTCCTAAACTTGTTTGTTTCACTCATAATTCAGAACACTGGACCCAATAAATTAAATTAAAACTTGAACAGGCTATTAATATTGCTTTACACAACGCTTAGATATGTAATATTACACCTGTTGTATTATCGTTATGGTGTTTACAACTATGCTTGTTTGATACTCATTTAACTTACTGATTTTTTTATTTCAATGTATGTCACACAATTTCACCCTTTGCAGTATCTTAGTGCTGATATGATTTAAAAGTTGGTTTACACGATCATGACACTCATGAGTAATGAATCAATGATGTTAAATGCAAAAATACCATAGCACACCGAAGAGATCATAAAACATTATGACCATCCTGTTAATAACATATGGGACCGTCTTTAACCCTCAAAACTGCCAGCAACCGCGTGGCATTGACTCCACAAGGTGCTGATACGTAGTCTGAGGTATCTGGTACCAAGCGCTCAGCGTGGTAGCACGAATTTGGTTTTCTAGGTGGCACAACAAATGTTCTATTGGATTAATGTCAAGTCAATTTGGAGGCCAAGACATGACTTGAAAGTCACTGGAATGTTCTTCGAACCATTCTTGATGATTCGACCCTTATGACATGATGCATTATCCTGTTGGTAAACACCATTCCCCGCCGGAAATGCTGTTATCATGAGTGGGTTAACTTGGTCTGCAACGATGTTCACGTAGCGCACAGACGTCAAGGATTGTTCTATGGGAATTATGGGTCCTATATGCTCCAAGAAAACATTACTCACACCATAATACCACCGCCACCTACTTGTCTCCATCCAACTGTGCATCCGGGAGCCAGGGTTTCGTTTGGAAATAGGAGTATTAGAACACTCCCTTCGATGTGATGGACCAGAAACGTGATTTCTCGGACTATGCAACTTTCTCCTAATCTCCAATTCTGAAGTTTCTTGGCCTATTGCAGACGCAGCTGGCGATGAAGTGCTATCAGTGCAGGGACATGCTTCGGTCTCCTGCTTAGGCCCATGCGCAGCAACGTACGCTGTACAGTGTGTTGAGAAACACTATCTGGGTCGCCACTGTTGTAGCTGCTGATTTCGGCTATTGTAGCTCTTCGGTCACGGTGAACGATGCGTAGTAATCTCCTTTCTTCTCTGGAATCAATGCGCCGTCGACGACACACTGCTGGCCGACTACTTGTCATTTCACCATACATACACCACTTTCGATATGTGCTCACAACAACTGCACGAACAGCGCACTAAAGGCGCTGTTTCTAATATTCATGTTCCCAGTCGCCAAACCATAACTATTTGACCTTTATCGAAGTTTGATAAATTAGCTGCTTTTCCCATTATGTCGCTAATTATATTTAGAAATAGAATGTATAGCCGCTTTTATGCTGCAACATCAGCCACGCATCCGCACTGATTTTGTTCCTGGGCCAGCCCATTCTTGTAGATGGAGGGTAGTCATAATGTAATGGCTCTTCGTTGTATACAGACAACTCAAATATGGGCAGTATTAGCATATTTTTAATGCCCACTATGACCACAAACGTGTATATGCAGCACTATTTACCATAGACTGATACATTTATGAAAAATGACGCCTGGTATCTGATCATAATCTGAGACTTAAAAGTGTTTTTTGTTTTATTTCGTTTTTTAATTTGGAAACTATTCTACAAAAGTTACGGGAAAAATAGCAATAAAAATATTATGCCGTTTATTCAAAAAAATCAAATAATAAAAGCGGTTTCTTGAACACTCTTAAGATCTGCACTTTTTGTCTGATACTCCAACTGGAAAAGTGCTCTAAAACTGGGATTCTCAAACTTTTCCAATTGGGACTGCTTTTACACGAGCTGGTACTTTTATCCCCCTCACTGCAAAGACATATAAAAAAATATGAATTAAAGCATTCGCTGATGTTAAGTCATTAAGAAAAATCTATTCGAAAATATTTTTTTCGTAAACATAAACAAATAACTTTTTCATGAACTGTCAAATGAACTGGTTGCACATGTTTAATTTTACTTAAAGTCTTATAGCTTTCCGATCCAAATTCAGGATATTGACGGGAAAAAAATGAAAAAAATTACACTGAGCGTCAGGATATTTCCAGTAGGATCATTTAACGGTCATTAAAGTAGAGGAATAAAATAACATAAAGCGTAAGTTTAGGAAAATTTCAAATAAAACTCTATCGATTTTGAAGGTGAAGGCGAAATCTTAATCAAGGTTGTGATATTAAAATATAAAATGCACTAGGAAAAATTGGACTAAAAGTTGTATGTGTGTTAAGACATATTTTTTGAACGATCTTGTAAAATTCGATTTATAAAATAAACTTTGTAGATAGTTTCAGCAGAACAAAATTCGGAAGTTTTCTGTTGATGGGGCACCAGTAGCCAAATATGCCTCTTTATACAGCATCATGAACAGCTGTGCAACGTTTAATGCATACGATGAAGAATTTGTGTAATTCTCAGACCTTTTAAGAAAAAGCTGATTGCTTGTGCATACTGAGAATTATTGCTTAGCGCACATTAAACTCTGTATAGCGTATAATACATGTATTATACGATACGCTGTAAGGATTGGCTTGGCTTTAGAGTTTAGAATTTAAAGTTACCAACAAGTCATTTAGACCTAGTTGTCGAACTATTAAATTCTGGCGGGAAATATGCAAGGATTTTAAGTTTTACTAACGTGTATTTTATTTTAAACCCTTTACTATCCTCTCTTATTTTCCATTTCCGGCGAGAATATGAGCGAATAGATTTAGTGTATGCAAATGAGGTTGCAAACTTTAGAAACATTTAAGACATAGCTTTTAGCCAAAAGAGAGGTGAAAGAGAGATTTCCCACAGCTTTTATCGCTCGTGTGATTTTCATTGTCTGCCTTTAAGGCCAGAACTTAGTTCTCGCTGATATTTGATGACTTATTGCAGTCTTTGTATTCTGCTCACTACATACGAAGTAGTAAAGGGCCAGTCTTCGCGTTACTCTTCTCTGTAAAGCATCTTAGTTCTTATTTAGTTAAGTTAGTTTATTTTCTTATTTTCTACTTTCTATACTAAAAGTATTGGTCTTTGCATCCGGAAGTTCGGGAGCGCTTGTGCGCTGTGAGAATAAAGGGTAAAATTTAATCCTCCTTATCTTTGTTTTATTTTCTACACACTCGCGAACATAGCTTTGAGCAAGCTCCCTGTTTTGACTCAGGATTACAGTTATGTTTGCAAAATCAATCAACCAGAAGGAAGAGTAGTTCCGACAACGTTATTTTTATTGCAATTTGTTTCCTCCAAATTTACGTATTGTTAGGAGTGACGTTATTTAATCATATTTCGTGTCAATACTTAAGTCTGGAGCTAAATGATATCCTATTAAAAGAACAGTACTCAAAATTCTTAACTAATAAACCAATATTAGACTGCTTTTGTGGCTAATTTCAATTTGGCACGATAGTACGTAAATAATAATCCAGTATATTTCCCCAAGTAGGACTACTGTGCGCGCAAAAAGTATTATGGAAAAAAGTTGGATCTTGGATGAGTTCCTCGGATTTTGAGGAGTTGATAGATTTTTTGATTTTATAGACGGTAGAGGTAAAAATGCCTGCTTGGCTTAAACATTTAATGTTAAGTGTTGGAAGTGCCTTTAGAACTATTTCAGAAACTGTTCGATAGATGAGGTTATTTGAACATGGAAAAACAAATGAGGGCTATGTGTCTGAAAAGAGGGAACACTTTAAGGGAAACTGTTTCATGTTTATATTACACATGGCGAAAACATGCAGCTAACCAGTTTAGCCTGATGAGGTACCCAATCAAAATACTAGTACTCAGTTGTTAGATTATTTTAGAAGTCAAATAACAAAAATCAGCATTATATTTGCAAATTTTCCAGGACTAGTTTCAAGGATGTAACTACTGAACCATCTTACTCATCTGCCGTGAACTCTTTCATTTGCACTTTAGCGGCTGAGGAAGCTGGTTTCGGTAATTAAACCATCGAAACTAGTCCTGGGAAATTTGCAAATATAACGCTGACTTTTGTTGTTTGACTTCAAAATAAGCTGTTAATTATTATTATTGTTAGTTAATTCAGCCTCAGTAAGAGTTTGGAATACTATTCTAATCGCCAACCAAAATTAATTTAGTGATTTTTGGAAAACTGAAATTTTGAATTCGTGTCGCTCAATAACTCGACAGTCTGGTCTTGAGAATTTCTTGGTAAATGACTGGCATTATTCATTTCAGCTTAGTATAGCTTATGAACCCGATTTTCATTCAACGATTAAAATTTAAAAGAAAAGATTTTTGAAATTGTATCCTCAGACACAAATCATAACTTTTAGAGCTAAATATTTAGAAAGGTTATTTTCAATTATAAAAGCATCTATAAGCATATCTGAAGATTCATTTTTTATTCTATTTCTACATATGTTCATTTTAACAAAAATTTCAATTTTATATTTCAGCTTAAATATATTACTATGACTTTTTGATGTGACATGTTTAAACTACTCCGTTTTTCAAAAATATTTGATAAATAAAGCAATTTCAAAAGCCACAAGTCATTGTAAAAGGACAACAAAATCGTATTTTTACTCTATTCAAAATGTAACAATATTATCTTTGAGCTATTAATAATCTGTATAAGCTTCGTTTTCTTGAGAGCCACTGTTCTTCTATATCGCTGTAGTAATAAGATTTGGTAATCGGAATTCATATCTTTGCAATGTTTGAACTCGGACGACTGTTAAGGACTTAGCCTTTTGCGAAATTAATGATTTCGATTCTTTATTGTACAAAATCGAATGACTGTGGAAAAGATATGTCAGATCATCATCACATTTTCAGTCGTGGACATGTCATCTGCCAGGTCATGTGAGACTTTTAGTAATCGACCTAACCCCACTTTAATCAACAAAACAGCACATATTCTGCAATGTAATGCCATATCGCATTCAGTGCGCAATCTGAATACTCAAGGAAATATAGTGTGATGCTCATTACAATGAATAGCGAACTGCGAACTTAAACAAACTAGTATGCACGTAATGTGAATTTAAATATGCCCATGATTCGTTATGTGAAAGCGAGTACATACAAAACTATCATGTGCAAATATGTGACTAATGCACGAACTCCTGGTTATTTTGCGTCTATAGACCACGTATATATGTCTACTTCTTTTCGTTAAAATTAACACGATGGCCTAAAGTTAACTTAATAACCCATTCATATAAATTAACCAAAAAGATCTATAACGCTCATTGGGTTGTATTACCACTTAATATTACTTTAATCAACGATAAAAATCAAGCACAAGTACCATTTTGTAACATTTAATTTTACTAAAGGTTAAGCATCATTTAAACATTGATATCTTCCCTTTGAATTATGTTACCTGTATTCGTTAAGACCAGAAGCTTATGCAAATTAAGAGAACACAAAAGACAGTTTAAAAGGTAGGTTAACTACAACTCACTTGAGTAAAAGCCGGCCGTGTTAATTCAACGGATTAGTACTGAAGAAGGCCGCAGCCATTCCCGTTTGCCTTGCGAGATTCGTAAGTAAGTGTTTAGCTGAAAGAACAACTTTGAGGTATCTTGCTTGAGAGAAATTTAATTTTAGTAACTGCAATACACCAAGGTTAACCTAAATGTTAACGTAATTTTCAAGCAGTAATAGATCGTTTATTTGCATGTTATAAGATTTAGATGCAACGGACAAGGAGTGACACCAAGGTTAACCTAAATGTTACCAAGGAATGACACCAAAGTTAACCTAAAGGTTAGCCTAAATGTTACCAAGGAATGACACCAAAGTTAACCTAAAGGTTAACGTAAATGTTACCAAGGAATGACACCAAGGTTAACCTAAATGTTAAATGTCCTTTAGGTTAACATTGGTGTATTAGAACGATATACCAAGGTTGACCTAAATGTTAACGTTATCGTCCAGCAGTAATAGATCGTTTATTTGCATGTTCTAGATTTGGATGTAACGGAAAAAGAGTGACACAAAGATAACCTAAATGTTAACGTTATTGTCAAGCAATAATAGATCGTTTATTTGCATGTTCTAGATTTAGATGTAATGGACAAGGAGTGACACCAAGGTTAACCAAATGTTAAAGAGTGACACCAAGGTCAACCTAAATGTTACCAAAGAGTGACACCAAGGTTAACCTAAAGGTTAACCTAAATGTTAAATGTCATTTACCTTGGTGTTTGAGAAAAATAACCAAGCTTAACCTAAATGTTAACTTTATTGTCAAGCACTAGTAGATCGTTTATTTGCATGTTCTAGATTTAGATGTAACGGACAAGGAGAGGGCAAATAAAGTTTCTGTATAATTTTAAATCTTCTTTTATGTGCACATTTACTATCATCAGGGCAATAGCTCACCAATAGTGACATTAAACTCTGCATGAAATGCCATTATATAGACGCATGCGTCTTAAAAATAGCTTAAGAAATAGTGTTATGACATAGCAATTAGTTAATTTTTACTTGATTGTGAGTGAAGAACAAATTTTTTCGAATAATAAAGTTCCGCATGTCGAAAGCCCGATTATTTGAAAGTTTACTCTATGCTCAAGTCTTAATTAAACAAAGTGAGCTTTCAGAAGTTGTAGAAGTTTCAAAACAGACATTAATGACAAGTTGTTTCAATGGATTATATTCCTATACTGTTGCAGTAATATATCACTTAAAATTTCAGTTGCAATTTCTGCTATTAATTTCATTATTTGGTGCAACGTGAGATAAGTTTTCTCCAAAGCTGAATGAATTTTTGTGATTGAGAATTACTTCGCCGTGCATTCTTATGGAAAGCTCGATGAAGCGTTCAAGAGATCTTCTGAATTCTACCAAAGCTCGTAATCAAATGCTGAGAAGTAGCGCTCTATCATAAAACATTATTCTGTTTGGAAAAATTATCTTCGTCCTGTACTAAACAAGATGTTTTTAAAACTAATGTCATCAATTTGAAATGAAATTTCAGTTCTGTAACATTATACAGGAGTCATCTGTCAAAACATTTTACTTTTAATATCCATGTTGAATTTCTACAGTTTTCGGAAATTTGATTTGCTTGACTTTTGAATCACCCTGTACAAGTGATCTTATTTAGAAACTCGTTAAAAGAAGACAAATAATTGGCTTAAGCAGAAATTATTTCAGCTATTTCCAAAACATAACATTTAGTTGATGAGATTTAATATATTTAGAGGTTATAGGTTGATGTTATTTGAAAAAAAATGCGAGTTATTTAGGATAAAATATGAAACTTCTTTTCATACCTTTCAGATATTTTTTACTGTGCTCCAAGGATGGTTTATTCACAAATCTGGAAAAACTACAAGGTTTCTGTGGGTACAGAAAATGTTATTCTTGAAACTGTATGTCAGCCTTTAAAACATAAGATTTCTGTGCTAGAGCATTCTTCGTTGAATAGAAAATACATGCAAAGCAGGTAGTAGAGCAACAAAGTGCGCTCCAGTCTCGAAAATAACAATAAAAAAATATTCTGAACCCACTTGTTCGAACCGAATGTCGTTACGTAACCGGAGGTCCCAAAAATTGAACGACGGGAGAACGTTTTAGAGGGTAAGTAACGCACTTTTGTGGCAGAAGGAATTTTCAATATTTCCTTTTAAGGTTAGAAACTTTGAAAGGAAATTCGGAAAAAGGCAAGTGAATCAAACAATGATATCGAGTGGTGTTCCGTTTCGACATGAAAGGAATTTTATTGGCTGACTGTGTATTTCCTATCATATATTTTTTGTATTCACTGACTACTGCGAAGACTCCTAGCCTTACTGGTATAAGTCGAGCTTCTGATAAAGGATTACGGAGAAAGGATCTGCAAAAGCAGGATATTTTAAAGATAAATTCCTTTCAAGCTTTTATGTTTCCTTTTTCATTTTTATCAGCAGTGGTAGTTCAATGCTTTCTAATATAATCTTCAAGTAGTACTAGAATTTCTAAGGATTCTTAGCGAAATATGCTTCCTTTTCCAGGAGAATTGTATGAGTATCGCTTAAGCATTCTCAGTAGTAATCGTGATTTATTTGAGGAAAAAAAAGCTTTACATATTATAGTTCACTTATATTTTTATGGTTGCTTAAAGATTAAACGAAATAACATCTGATTTCCTTTTAGATTCAAACATTCCCTTTCCCCTCTGCCGAAATTATGTAGGGGAAAAATACAAGTTTAGATTCTGAGAATGTCATTCCTGGATTTAGCAGAGAAAACTGAAATTTCAAAACTCATTCATTCGTGGAATACTTCGAATTCTTTGAAATAACAAATATATACCCAGAAAAAGTGAAATTATTAAAACATTTATTGGTAACTCTTAAAGTGAAATCAGCAGTTTTAATACCACATTACTTCTGCAAATTTAAGATGACATTTATGAATCCGGAGACTGTTTTAGCTAAAAATACGTTTCAGCTCAAATAATTAATATAATCAGATCACTTCAGTTCCTTAAGCTCTGATCGTTCACGTCTCATCCAGTAGGAAAAAGCTGAAGAGCGAATGATGCAAGAGTTCAAATCCCAGTCGAAATCCAGTTCCTTATACATCAAGAAATAATAATAAAATGCTTCTGTAGCTTATTTGTCAGAGCATTCATCGGCTGATAGTGTTCTTGGTTCGACTACTGATAGAAGACAGACAAAATTATTATGATGCTGCAGAACTATTAACAGGGAAAAGGAATATCCTTCTTTCTTTATCATTGGATTGAATTCCATCTCAAGCAGAAATATAGTGTATGAAGATCATCAATAGCGTATTTTCTTTCTCTTAATAAGAAAGAAGACTTATGAGTAAATCTGAGAATTGAAGAGCTTTTAGTAAATATTGTGTTAGGAAATACTGCTCACATATGTGTGATACAAGCTGGAAAAAGCGTCATGTTATAAAATGATAGTTTGGTTTCAGTAACGTGAGAACAAATTTTGAAAGTTTCAAACTAAGCAAAATGTTTCGCTTACCTAGCCGAAATTCAAGCATATGCTGACATTGGTCTCTTAAAAGTCTCCATGCATATCGAAGGATTTTGCATAGCATTCGTTTCTTCAAGAAACAGAATCGTTTCGCTTTTTGAAGAAGTGTATTGTACGTCTGTATTTCGATGGAAATATGTTATTTTTTTAATTAAGATAACAAATACAAAACGCTTCGTGTTCCACGAAGAATTTCACGAGGCTTACAGATGTAAGTAAATAAATCATAGTACAAGGATATGCAGTTCAATAATAAAAACATAAAATCTAGGGCTGGAGAGTGCAAAGAAAAAATATAAAATACAGATGCTATTATAAAAAATGCTAAAATGCACAGTGATTACTTAAAACATATCAATACTCCTATAAAAGAAAATAAGCTAAAAAATGTTAGAATAATAATAAAAATGAAATAATACTGATACAAAGAAAAAATGATACATCAACAATACGATACATCAATACATAACGTAATACATAACGTAATAACATAGACAATACGCAAAATAATACCATGATACATTAAACATAAAAATCCAATCATATAAATAATACAAGTTAAAAGAACAAATAAAGTCATGCAAGACTGCAAAGGGTTCGCAGCTCCTAACAAGATCATGAAACAGGACGCAAGTAAATAGAGAACTGTCCTAAACTCACGTTAAATGCATTTTTAAGACTCGCAAACAACCTGCAATATACCTACAATGCAATCAAATATGTTCCACATCATCGTCGTAAGCGCAGAGTCCACTAGTAACAATACTGAAATGAAGTAAGTAAATTCCCGAATTCCCATGAGCAGTCAAAATCTGAGTAAGTTTATAATCCGGTTAAAAATGCCTACACTTAAGTAGTTGAAGAACACTTGGGAAAAATCTCTTTGTCCACTGGGCCTTCGAAGAAGCAAGACTCAGCATTTCACATCAACCGCGGTTTTCTACCAAGCCACATGCTTCCAATAAGATTTGGAAGCAGAAAACATTAAATCAATATCACGATAAGTAGCTTGCTTAGCAAAATGGTCAGCCTTTAAAATGGATATCTGCAGTATGTCCAATCGCATGTAATATAGAGTGAATTCACACAGTTTTTCAGTCGATAATGTGTCACACAGAGGAGAAAGAGAATAAACTGAATCTGTACAAATAAGATATCTCATCAATAAGTCTCATTTTTAAGACCAGAGTTTTGTATACACTTAACTGCAAGCTTTAAAGCTCAGAAGCGGAACATGCTAATTAAATAAAGGAAAGTAAATAATAAACAGAAAATAAACATTTTAATACCACATATGAAAGAAAATAGAAGTGATGTAATTAAAAATCAGGAAAAATAGGCGTTTAAACATTTGGGAAACTAAATAGGAATTGAAATACTTAACTATATTTCATAAATTTTGATGCATAAGAAGTACTTAAAGTAAGTTTGATTCATGAGTTGTAGAAATCTTTTAGGTTATTGCTTCACAGCGATAAATTTTAAAGAATCCTCATAATTGCTAATGAAGAACAATTTATGAATTTCTCCTCTTTCGAATGAAAATTCTTATTTTTTAATCCAAAACTGCGGAAGTGAAACTAAAGTTAAATCCACAAAGGGAAGCTAAAGTTAAATTTTATCTTTTTCTAAAATTCAAGTTGATGTATTTGTGTCCATTTTATCAGTGGAAAGAAGTACATAAATTTATCAATGGTCCAATCTGTCCATTTTATTAATGGACATAAATACATTGAATCTTTAAATCTGTAAATTACGTAATTGTTATAATTATCTTTGAATAAAAAATACCATTATGAAAGTTATATAATCTATAGATGTAAAGAACTTATAAGAGTTTTTGAATCTCTAAATTTTAAAGAATTATTATATGGCCAATAATTGCTTAATGACGGAAGATTTATTAAATGATCCTCTCCAGACCAAAAATTCTTACTTTGTAATGCAAAACTGAAGAAGCGAAATTAAAGTTAAAAGAAGAAAATCAAGCTAAATTTAAATTTTGTCTGCTTCTAAAATTCAAATTGGTGTCTCGATCATTCTTGAAAAACACAAATATCTCCGTAGATATTAAGTTATCATGATTTCTTAATGTTCTTCAATGAGGATTTAGCATCGTTAACAGATATAAAATTTGCAAAAAAAAATGAATAGATAAAAATTATCATTTACAAGCAAACAAAGGAATAAAGAGAAATACTCTAAATTGATTAGAAACAACCAGTATTTTCTTAAATGTTTAACAATCAAGTCTATGTGTTTTTAATCTTGTCATCTACCGTATTGAAGTTTTGAACAGATGTGAAGAATATGTAATCACTGTCCTTATTTTAAGTAATCAAGCCCATATTTTAAGTTACCTTTTTGAATGGAAGTGATTTGAAAGGCAATTTTTGAACAAAAAATCTGATGTGGACACCACATGGATTCCTTGTACGGAATATAAAAGTATATGTATTTTCCCTGCATTTCCTTAAAACTTATTGAATTGAATTAAATTTACATCGTCAATACCCCATAAACCACAATAGAGTAAATGCATTCTTTAAATTCACTATATTTATTTACCATAGCGACACTCTGGCGTTAGGTTCACTGAACAGCGTTACATGTCATTCATTTTATAACTCAGAATACACAAAAATTATATCGTCTGAGGAATTATCTGATCGTTGCCATATGTTCTATTCAAATACCATAAAAAGTCTACAACGATGTATAAAAGAAATTAAACAAGCAAAAAAGAAACAGTTTTTCACAGACGATTCAACGTTGCTTACCTAATGCGCATGGGCTACTCGTAAACATTCTCCTCTGTCCGAAATAGACTGGCGACAATATTTGTTACTAATGGCGACAATATTTGTTACTTTGTAATACGAGACACTTGTTCCCTCGAATTTCATTAGCGTTATATTTCTCATTCAATTCATTCAGTTCTCACTTCGTGACAAGGCAAAAATGCATAAAAACTCAAAATATTTTCATTAAAAATTGAAAGCTACAGAAAAACACAACATATCAAGTACAGTTAAAACAATTAAAATTGAAATACACAGAAAAACATAAAACACCAAACACAGTTAAAAATTTTTTAAAAAATTACAATTAAAATTAAGAGTTTGTGAGCAAAATCAAGTAATTCAGCCAGCAGGCAAAAAGGCAGATTTTTCGATGCACAAAACTAATAGAACTTTTGGTCCCACTCGGCAAAAATACGCTGGAAGTACAAAAAGAATTAATTCACTACTCTGCTAAGTTTCAAATGTAAACAAATATGGCTGCTATGGAAAGAAAAATTAGGCTTAGCTGCACTTAAACAACTTTTAAATTGTTGATAATTCTACGTCTATCGCACGCAGATTTACTAAAGGCATACAGACCAAAGGAACATAAGAACAACAAAATTCAATCATTTTTAAAACAAAAAATGCGCAATTTACCAACATATAAGAATAAAAAAAACTGAGCTTACAGAGCCGAGTAACAGAATGGGTATATACATATTGCTTTTTCTGTTCAGAAATGTATATTATAAATTTGCAATTTCATCAAAATAGAAATGGTAGGGGATCATGGTTCTTACAATCGTTAAGTAATTCTCTCATATTTCAATTCCTATATTAGATGGAATAAATTTTGCAGCACTACGCGCAGATTCTTCTACTAGTTTTCTAGTTTTTTCTCTCAACAAGGAATAGAAATTCGACAACTTTCTCAATAATTCCTTCATACGTTAGCAGCTTTAAGAGCAAAATACCTTTTTGTTTTGTTTTTCTTACAGTTTTACTCAGAGATTAGACTCGCTACTTCTGATTTAAGAACTAATGGTTTTTTTTGTCTGTTTATTATTTTTATTGGAAGGTTAGTTTTCCATTTCAAAAAACACTGTAAAGTAGACTAGCCCCCTCTTTACCTTTATAACGGGCTCAATTAAAAACTTTTTCTTTTGCTTTTTCTGTTCAAAAATGTATATCATAAATTTGCAAGTTCATAAAAATACGCATAATCAGGGCTTAAAGTCAGATGGAGTTCAGCTGAGCTGTTTCTTAGCTACTAAGAGGAATTGTATTCAGCCAATGCACCAAATAAGACAAAATCCGATATTTTTTCCATTTAACTATTTAAAATTAATTCAATAATTTATTAGATTTCTCTTTACATTTTTCTTGATTTAAATTCAATTATTTAAATTTTGAGCTATTTTATCTATTTATTTGTTTTTTCTTTCTTCCCTCACAGTCTTCCAAAGGGCTCCATAGCCCTGTTAATAATACTTTTTCAAGCAACGGGGGGCCCTAGCCGTTATACGTATTGGCTACTACTAAAGCAGGAAGCTGTTATGCCGGAAGTGGTTACTAATGCCGGAAGCGGAATTACGGGGGCACCAAATAGGTGGGCCTCCGTTGCCTCCTATGACGGGACAGACAATTTACATCCATGCCTTCTCCAGGATTCGAACACAGGTCCTTCGGGGCACTCAGAGTATCTAACCACTTTCCCGTCTAGTCGGCTATGATAGTAATACTGAACATTCTTATTAGAATGTAGGTTTCTTTAAAATACATAATATTACGATTGTATTCTTACTGTAACCACATCTTTCGGAAATTAAATCATTCGTATAATCTTCTCCTCTCGATCTTCGTAAGATAAAATTAGCAAACAAGGGGGAAAATGGAGAAAATAAGGTATTTTATCCAAGAAATCAAAAATAACGTTCGTGAAATACTGTTTTTGCTAAATTGTTTACGTTACTGTTTTCAGACTATTTTTCTGTGATTTAAATGAGGATAATACAAACGAATGCAAAGAAATACTTTTTTATATTTAATTGCCAGTTTCTTGGGGACAGTTGACATCTAACGCTCTACCAGCATTTAAACTTTTCCTGAACTATACATAACTCTTTTGTGTAATGTTTATTTTTTATTTATATATTTTAAGTATATTCCAAGCTTTAATTCACCGAAATAACTTCTATATTAAATGTACATTTGAATTTACGTCTTGCATAATTAAAACAAATTGTGTCAAAAATAAAACTACATTGGAATTACAGTTTTACCCACATTGAATGAAAAAATGCGGGAAGAGCACAGATTCTGTAATTGGTAGAAAAGTTGTAGATTTATTAGATATTCCCAACTTGGAAACATGTGAAATGTCTCCGCTGAAGCTCCGACTTCCAATCTCTAGACTGCGAGCTGGACGTGCTTCCAATTACAACACGACGGCAAGCGGGAAGGAAGTAGAAAATACCTTACATTCAACCTTACTTAAAAGATGTCTGTAAAGTCGAAGACCATGATCGTCAAATCCTAGTGCTAGAGAATTATAATCAATCACATTTTAGTTCGAACGCCACTTTTAAAGGTCTTTCTTTCTTTCCGCAGACAGCGGGGCAGCTGTTCCGCTAGGGCAGTTAGCATATCTGTCAGGTGGCCTAGCTGACGGAATTAACTTTGCTTCAAAGTTCCTGGATTTCAGGCTAACCAGACCTGTACTTGACGGAGGTTCGACTAAAATGTTGGATTTCAGTTCTTTTCAAAAGTCCACAAACACTTTGGTGTGCTTCTTGCAAGACCAGTGCTGAGAGGTGCAAAACCGAGTGCTGGAATAGTCTGTGACTCAGGAACTTCTAGAATCTATACAGACATTTTTGAAGCTGGAATTTTTTAAGCTATTTTTTTAAGTTAAAAATTAAGAATGAATATTGCCATCTACGGGATTTGAACTTCAGATCTCCGAAATGCCAAATGGACGTACTTACAATTACACCGCGAAGGTACGTGGTAAGAAGAAGGAAATACCTTACAGGATTATATTGTTGCGAAAAATTCGGCGGTTGCGCCTGTATGTAAGTTTTCCGGCATAGCACTAGGGTTGCCATAAAATAGTGTATAGTAGGGTTGCCAGATTGGCGACTTTATCGCCCATTTGGCGACCAAATTGGCGATTTCCCATGGTCCAGTCGGGAAGTTTCTAGAATAACTTCCTGTCATTTCTCGAAACGTGTGGAACCTAAGGAAAAGCTATATAAACCCGTGCGTTTCTGAGAGCCGGCGTTGTGAGAGTTGTGAGAATAGCTACTTATTGACATAATAGCTGCTTACTGTGCGTGCTAAGCTACGCGAGAGTTTTGTGAACGGAAAGCGATCGAGATAGTGCTTTGCCGTGAAGCTACCTTTACAGTATAGCTTGACAGTGTATTGGTGATTGTTCCACGGTATAAGTTTAGTGTTGCCGTGAAGCTACCTTTACAGTTACAGCCTGAAGCTGTGTTGCTGATTGTTTCAGCGTATTTATTGTAGATTTTCGACGCTTTTAATGGTAATTTTGGAACTGTGCTGTAAATAGTGATTCTTGTAAATAAATTGTGCCTTTTATTGTTCTGCATCGTGTTTTCATCGGATACTCTCAAATCCACGAACCCGTATAACGCAACAATATATTAAGACCCAATAAACATGCGTTGCACTAGTCTTCGCAACTGGCTCTCATTGCATGTGTGCTACAATGGATAGAAAAGTTTAATATCTTTTGTGTGACAGCAGTCTTCAGATACATATGACTGGCTCTTTAAATCTGCATCTTTAACAGCAACGGTGGTAATTTCAGTCCTTGCTAAAGGCAGTCATCATTCTGCAAAAGCATGACATATCATGTACTATACCGACAGCTTCAAATTTGTGATCAAGATCGTAGAATCTATCGTATAGTCATTGGGTTTCTGAAGCAACAGGTATGAAGATTGAGCAATGCTCTCGGTTGGACTAGAATCCGGACCTTCTGATTACGCCAGTCATACTTTCCAATTACGCAAAGAAGGCACGCGGTACGGAAGGAGAAAACACCTAACAACTTCTCCTAGAAGAAGAATTCTTTTCAGTAAATTCCTTTCTGTGGTTTTCTTGCATATTTGGAATCGATCTGTCTAACACGTAGTAGTGCAGAAAAGTAAAATACCCGTTTCGTTCTTCCGAAAAGGAGTCTTTAATGAAGAAAGTGTCTTTTAATGTGCATTTCAACCACTGGAAGACAAAGAAAATCAATTGACGTTCTATCGGAATTTTCCTCATTAATTATTGAATAGAAGATTACAGAATTAAGTCAAACCGAAAACAATAGTGAAAGTAGGTAAAATATTTTTTCTTCCCGCATTTTTTGCAATATCTTCTTCACTGTTCTAATAACAGTTAATGATATAGTCAGAATAGGAGATGAAGTTGAATCCATTTCCAAAATTATTGCTATCCAGTCCTATCCAGATTTTCATTTTTCTTACTTAAAAAGACATTGACATATAAACTCTTCTTATTTGAGTGCGTTTTTTTTTAAGGGGTAGAGGAGGAGAGGCGAACGATAGGTACTTATATGCTCACCTACACAGAATCCTAGATGCATTTTGCTCTCTTCGTTTTCGGTTTCTGGGAAAACAAAAAAATTATAAAATTTATAAATGAACTCGATTTCAATTTGTAACATAACATAAATGTTAGATAAATCATAAAACTAAAAAAAAATCTAGACATAAGTATGCAAAGAAATAGACAAGAGTAGGAGCCTCTCCAACGTCTGGGAAAGGAAATTCCTTATATTCTTAATCAAAAACATTATTTCAGTCTAAAACGCTCTAGGTAGTCTCTAAAACAAACAACGGTAGCTCTGTTTCTCTATTTAGCAAAGAGATCACCTTTCTTTTTCCTTACTACAGCACCGTGAAAATCAATCGACTTTGATGTCATTGCTTTGCCACTCGGAATTGGTTGATAAATCTAATATCGTCGAGGAAAGATGGTAAAAGCGAAACGCGCAAAATCGAAGGAAGGAAAGTAGATGCTATGAGTATGTGGGCTTAAAGAAAATGAAGGGAAAAAATAAATAAAAGTAATGCGATCAAACTCTGACGAATTTCAAATCAAATTCTTATTACCTATCGTAGATTAGATTGTGTAGCAAGGAAATGCATTTTGTGCACCCAAATGCTGAAAAATCAGCCATAAGTCTGCTCGACTTGCCTCTGTTCTTTCCCGGATGTACGCGGAAGACGGAATTTTATCGAAAAGATTTTCGGGAATGAAAACAAAAAGGCTTTTGTGACTTTTCCTTTCCAATTTGCATCAAATGGGGTTTGATAATTGGAAGGTTAATTATGTTTTTTTGCCTAATGATGTAGTGGATATCAGTCTCTTTCCTCAAATGCAAATTGAATGCAAATTAATTGGCAATTTGTGCCATTTAACGTGAATTGAGATATCAGGTATAATGAATAGTTATGTGTCAATTACTAGAAAAAATTTAAAAATATCCGAAGCTATTTTTCGCACGAAATAACAGTGTGCAACTGCATAATATCATACATTAACTTCTCCAAAAACAAGAAAATATCTGTTAATATAAGATAGTTGTAAGAGATTATTGCATTCCTCCATTGCCATTAAAACTCTAAACGGCAGAATGGTAAAATCACTGAACACTGGTTGTTTAAAAGCGGTTCGAATCCCTGCGAACGGGCTAGTTATATGAGAATTTTCGTGGTTTTTTCATCTATAAAATGGATTTAGCCAGTTTCTTTCTGAGAGCAGTTTTTAACAAAGAGAATTCTCTCGTGCTTTGTCATAATCATATAGCTCCGCTTTGCTCTAGCACACTCGGCGCGTATTCGAGAGGTCCAGGTTCGTGCCCCGTCGAGGGCATAGCACATTTCACATCGGCATTGCACATTTCACATCGGCATTGCACATTTTACTGCAAAATAACGTAATAAATCTACGATGGCTTCCCAACTAAAAACTGGCGGATGATGATTCTTCACCACTGGATTTGGCGACTGGGTCCCTTAATCACCAGTCGCCCTTCAAAAGGGGGGGACTATATAAGGTATTTTCTTCATCCTTGTGGCATGCCTTCATGGTGTAACGGTAGTATACTCGGCGCGTATTTGAGAGGCCTAGGTTCGAGTCCCGGCGAGGGCATTGCTCCTTTTTCACGTCTTCTGCTTCAAAATTACTAATAAATCTACATCTTGTATTAGGAAGCTGATGGATCGATAATCTGTCAGTTTCGATTATATGGGTTGTGGTTATCTGACGAGAGTTTTCTGCCTTCGTGGAGAACTTTTAAAGGTATACAGGCTCATTTCAGGTTATATTCAGGAAAACCAAAGAAAGCTCCTACATGTGTTCAGCTATCTGAATGCTCGGCCACTGGTGATTTTTGTCAGTCTCGAGAATGTTCTGTTATAACATAGCGTTTTTTGAGCTGTTCTTCTTCATGACTGGACACTAACTAAAATATGGAGATAGATTATTTAATGTCGAATTAGGATCGATCTTCAGGTCTCTTTCATTCATTTTAAAACACAGTTATAAATTTTTAAGCATATAAAGACAGTTCCGAATGTATTCTTTTTCTGTAACAGATAGGATATATGTCAGGAAACCGGAAGGCCCTGAGATCGTGTTTATGAAAGATACACTGTGTTCTATTTACAGTCCAAATACAAATCTCATTTTCTTCTCTGCGGTATAGCTCTTCGTAAATAATAATGAATGCATAGAGTTAACCTAAGTATCTAATCATGTATAATTAACGTAAATATTGAACCTTATGGATGCAAGGAACCTTAAACATAAGTCATATTCAATTTCCTTGTAAATGTAATGTGTAATATGAAATGTGTGAAATATGTACCATGCAATATGAATGTAAATGCACCATGCAAGTATGAATAAGCAAGTCCGAATATGGTACGGCATGTGTAATAGTCATGCAGGTCAGAGTATGGCAATATGTACTATGCAAGTCTGAATGGGTAGCGATAACCTAAGTACCTAATTATGTCATTCTAGATAAGGGCGGGCGTGGTGCTCATACCAGTTAACCATAACGGTAGAGGGATGGTGCCCACGTCCTCCGTCACTCACTCACTCACTCAATTTATATTTGATAGGTCAAATTTTGTATAAGGAATAAAATAAACTTTTGAAATTTGGAATTGTAAACTGACGACCAAAGAGGTACAAGATATTATTTTATTTTTAATTTACTGAATATACTAATATTTTATCTTCTTCGAACTGCAATGGAACAACTTTGAACTGCTTCGAACACTGAAAAAAGGATTTATACTTGCTAGCTGAGATTGCTATTGCTGAAAGAGTTAGTATTCTTTAATTGATTAAGTAGCTGTAATATTTATAAAAGGAAACAGCTGGATGTAGCTATGCAGTCAGGTTGAAAATATCGTCAGCTGATTTAAAAAGATGTCTTTAGTAAAGAAGAAATTGGCAAATAACTTAAATATTGTTAAAGGATTTACTAAACGCAGCTTAATAAATCCTGCGAAATAGTGCATTAGTCATTGTTTAAAAGATTTATTAAACGCAGACTAATAACTGTGCTTCAATCCAATGTGATTTAATAAAATACTTTACTTCTTTTGTCATTGTTTATGCTACTATTTGATGTTAAGTATTACATGAACATTTTAAAAGAGGTTTAGATATTTTTAGACCAATTCTACGCCGTTTAATTAAAGTTTAAAAAATAAAAAGAATTTTTTAATTGTTCAGTCTGATAGAGTTTTTCTGAACTGAATTCTGTGTCGTTATTACTGTGACAGTAAACAAGGCTTTTCGCAAAAAATTTTCAGGAGTATTGATTTTCATTCCTCTTCCGCTAATCACTGAAGTCCAACAATCGTCGTGGGTTTAAGCTTAGAAAGAGCTCTTTTCAAGAGACCAGAGCCATACTAGTCCATGGGTGAAACATCAGAAGACCTTTAAAAAAATGAGTTGAAAAGTTATATATGCAATATCTGCATCAGTCTTATCTTTTCAAGGAATGCACTGTTATTTTTTATACTGTGACTTGTTGCTTTGTCTTGATGAATTTTCACTCTTTGAAAATCTCCAGGCTAAAGAAATGGAATTTCTTCAGTAAATATCGGGTGTAAAACTTCTCTTAAGTTGATTTTAACATTTTTCCCACTCTTTTCATTTCTAATTTTCCACTATAAGAGGATCCTGCGACAATCATAATCACCTTACTTAACCCTTCGTTGATGGAACCAGGTTCGTGCATTTTTCCTTTTCGTTTTTAATAATAAATAGACCTTCTGCAGTCATTTAGGTGAACCCATACCCTATGAAGGCTCATGAATAATTTGCATTTATATCTCGCTAAGTGATTTCCACACAGGATTCTACAAATTGTTCTGAGTTGAGCAATACGCCTTGGCTAAAGCTGGTGAATATTATGTTTTTTTCTTAGTTTTTCTAAGTTGTGAATTTTGTCTATTATTTTATTTATTGTTATTATAGACGTATTTAAAGGCTTTACAATTGATTTCTGTGTCCGTGGATTTTCGTTTGCTATCAATAATTTAACTTTAGAGGCATTTGAAACAGAAGGTACCTTTTTCGGGGATTCATTCGGACTCTTCTTTCCACGTAGAAATAACAATTAATGGTTTTTCCTCTCCGATGACTAATTTATCTTACTTTGCACTTACAAAATTTAACACTGTGGTTTTTCTCAATACTTTTGAACCAATGAACAGAAATATTTCTCTTCAGAAAATGCAAACACATATCTTGCAATCCGCAGCTTGTTTACATGCGTCATTTTGAAAGAAGAATAAATTTAAAAGTAGCAAATGATATTTCTCATTTCAAATAATAAGATGTAGCCAGAAAGTTTTATTCCAAAACATTAACCTTTTTTTAAAATTATAGAAATCTTTCTAAAAATGCATAAAAACCTCTTGTAATTGTTATGCACGTTTCTCTGTTTCTTTTACACGATTGTTGCTGAAGACGTTTGATATCAGTAATTATGCTCCTGGTAATAATAGCAAGTTCAAGTTATATGCCTACCTGCTAATTATTTTATACTATTTAGTGTTTAAACAAAATTGCAATAAACAGCTAGGCAAGTCATTTATTTATACTTATACATAGACTAAAAAAAATTAAAACTGTATTCAATTACATGATAAAATGGTTAAAAATAAACTAACACTTATATATTAATATTTTAAATTAAATCTTTGCTTCTTATTTTAGGGACGAACTTCTAAATTTACCATGCTGTTCAAATTAAATGCTAATAGAACTATGGAAACCACCATTTATCTGCTCTTAATTATTAAACTGGCAAAACTCGTACGGTATAAAATTTCACTCTTAGTTTAGAGAATGTTTTATGAAAAGTAATGAAAAGCAAGTGTTTTATAAAAGAAAAGAAAATGTTAAGAAATCGTTCACTGCTAATTACGTTTTTATCCTGAGCTTTATAAAACATTTGTTCCTTTACAAAAATTCAAAAAACATTTTGAATTAGCAATTAGAACTCGCTCTGCATTTATCACAATTTATCAAATATAGTTAAGGACTTTTATTCCAGTCCAGGTTTTCAGAAAAATTAAAATTTTTATCTTACTTATTTTTTAATCCTTTTTCATCATATTTATTCAACAGGCTGTGCTACAGATTACCCAGATTTTTTTTAACACTCATAGAATTTTCCGACTAAACTGCTTTGTAGTTGGAAAATTAGAATGGCAAGTCTGGATTGGAATTGAAATCATCCTGTTTAGTCAATGATTTCAATTCCAATCCAGCCAATGACTCAATTCCAATCCATGCATAATGCCTTCAAAATTCTACTAACTTAATCCTTCATTTTTGTTACTATTTCTGCCGCTAGATGGCGCTATGAGCCCTTCCACTGGTCGCCTGTGGGTATAAATATGATCGACATTCGCTTTCTCGTTTTTGCAGAATTTTTTGCTCCTGATGAAAGGGGACCTGTTTTGCCCTCGAAATCGATTGGGATTTTACAAAATCTACACCGAATACAAGGTTGTCGATTTGCCTGTCTTAGTTTTCTTAAATTTGTATTCTGAATACTCATTCCTAGACATGTACAGGTGGTTGACAAAACAATGGAAACCTGTACCAGTATGATTTTAAGAATGTGTCCCGCATTTATAAATGAATAAACTCTGACACCTCTTTTTTTTCGGCAAATTATGCAAACACTTTTCTGTTATTGGCTATCAATAATTAAATTGTAGAAACTCTGTAACTTTATGGCTTAGTGTATGTTGTAGCCTCTGTAACTTAATGTGTGATGTTTTACTTCAGAGACTTATTAGATTTTGCTGCTTTTTTACTTAGGATAGTCGGTCATTGGTTTTCGTAGAAGTATATACACTCATGTCCATAAATTAAGGATAATGCAAAATCAGGCAAAGGAAGAGTTAGAAGCAAAACAAATCTGACTTATTTGTAAAGCTTATTTATTAAATAAAAGGTAAAGAGCAAAAAAAGATGCTATGTGTTTGATATCATTAAAAAATTAGCGATTTTTTCTCCCTGGAGCAAATTACAAAAAAAAAAAAACCTATTTACAAAAAAACAATAATACATGGTTGGTATGATTGTTAATACATTGTATGTCTCCCAGACGATGCAATACAGTCCGTACAAGGACTAGGCATGCTGAGTATCAAATTATCAACCTGATCTTGGGGGATATTACACCACTCAAAAAGCAATGCTCTCCGAAGTTCCGGTAGACATGTAGGAGGATGTTGACGGGCTGCAACTCGTCGGCGAAGCAAGTCCCACATGTGCTCTCCTGGATTCAAGTCCGCTGAGAATGCTAGCCAGTCCATACGGGTGATATCCTCCGACTGAAGGCATTCGCTTACGATGTTTGCACGGTGAGGACGAGCGTTCTCATCCATAAACACAAATTGTGCGCTCATGGCGCCCGAAACAAACGTACATGTTGTTCCAGAATGACGTCCCGATAGATTTGGCTTGTCATGGTTCCAATTTGAACATGCAGGTCAGTTCTGGAACCCAGAATAATTCCACCCCAAACGAGCACTCCAGCACCACCGTAACGGTGTCGTTCAATGATGTTTTCTTGGTGGTAACAGGTACCTGGAGCTCTCCATATGAAAGTCCGGCGAGAATCAGACTGCAAGCTAAACCTGAACTCGTCGGAAAACATCACACAAGCCCACTGTTGCGGTGTCCACAAGGCTAACCGCACTCCAGGCTAACCGCAGGCGACAAAGAGTTGCAGTAAGTGGAACGCATCTGACAGGTCTACGAGCATATAGACCAATCTGCCCTAAGCGTCTGTACACGGTCTGCCTTGAAATTGTCGTACCAGTGGCTGAAGAGAGCTGACGAGACAGGTCTGAAGCTGTGCTCCGCTTGTTTCTTTTGGCAGTAACTGCCAAATACCAGTCCTCATTCGGCGTTGTAACTTTGGGGCGACCTGTGCTGTAACGTCTACTCACCATCATTTTGGAATCGTTGCCAAGGCCTGGAGATGACACTCTGGGCAATTCCAAGTTCGTCTGATACTTCCAGTTGGGTACGCCCACATTCCAGACGGCGATAATTCTACCACATAAAAAATCATCCAAATGCGTCCTTTGTGTCATAACTATTCGGTTATTGCACTGAAATGATTATAAAGTGCCTTATTTCTTTGCCTGTATTCCTTATATATCACTCTCTTACACTCTCGTCATTGTGACGTACCATCGGTGTCATCTGGTTACTTCCTGAAATTTGCATATGATTCTTGAAGATGTGTGTAGTGATTTTACAGGTGATATATTTATTTTAGAGTTCGATTTCCGCGTGACTCCGAATTATCCTTAATTTATGGACATAAGTGTATATTTCTTGGAAAACACATGCGAACTATAGTAGTGGACGAAAGAGAAAGCTTAGTGAAGGAGACTAATGAGCACTGAAAAGGACTGTACTATCGATGCTTTCTTTCTGGACTAAAGTCTAAATGACAACAGAGGGGCACAAAGTAAACCATTTTTACTGTATAGTACAATTAGCCGTTATCAGTATTTCCATGTGGTTGGTTTTACAGGTAATTTAAGGTAGGAATCACTTACCAAAAGTAGCGTATCTGCCGAAGACTTGATTAATGATTCTTCTTGATTAATGGTCTAATATTCCTTCATAATTTATATAATTCTACCAACTTCACTAACTTGTATAATAATTCTGCTAGCATGTACAATTCTACTAGTATTCTTCATTCTTATATAATTTTAAACAAATTCAGATTAGTTTTCAACGGTGATCTTATATCATATTATAATCAATTTTAAAAGACACATGTTAATGTGATTTAGATTGATGAACACTTAAAAGTGCTTTTTATTAAAGCCCCGATATGAAATGTAGCTTTATCTGCATTGTGCATCATTTAATTTCCATACACTTCATTATAAACTACGAAATAATTCAAGACCATTTTTTTCTATATTGAAAAAATATAACAGTAACCTAAATTTTTACAATAAAAGACTTTTTTTATTCGTTTATTTTACTGCAAGCTGTAAATTCTAAAAAGCTATGCTATGCCCGAATTCTCATTTCCATTTATTTTTTAACATTTTCTCCATACATCTAAGTCCAATAGTCTTCATAGAGATGTTGAGAAATGCATAAAGTTTTATGATGGTCACATTAATAACCTTAAGCAACTGCACCAAAGCAGATGTCTTTTACAGTTGAAGAAAATTTGTCATATACGGAACGAAGAGTCATTTCCTACTGCTTTTAAATCAAGGTTGGGTAGACCTTCAGTGACATGGAATGTTTTCAAGCTTAAGTTTAGTTGTTTCTTTTGCTAATTCTTGTACTAAGGATTGTATGTTTTTTCTTCTGAAGAAAGGGTACCAGAAAATCCAGGTCAACGAATGTTTCTTGAGATTCATCCTCAGCATTTATGGTTTAATCACAAATCTAGACCTGTGTATGAAAGATGTTCATATGAAGTTATAAGAGAAAATTTTCTTTTCAAGCATGGATAGTTTTATTTGAAATTTTATCGAGACAGTTATTTTTCTAAAGATGGGAATACATTGACAAAAATATTTATACAGTGCATTATTGCTACTTTCTTAGAAGAACATATAGTAACGTTCCTTAGGAGAATATATCCTGTGATGCATCAGACATTTTATGGCTAGTACCGATAAAACTAATTAAATTTACCCAATAACTTAGAGTAACAAACAAAGAAACTTTTTAAACTGAATAATAGTTAAAATTTAAAAGTTAAATAACCTTAAGGGTCAAACTTAAACAACCTCAAACAAACCAAAATAAAACTAAATAAACTAAATTTGAAGGCCTTTTTTCAAAGAAAAATTAAAGTTGAAACCATAGTTCATCTTTAAAAGATAATAAGATTAACCTTACCAAACTTGATTTAAAGTTAACAATTGCAGCTTTAAAAAAAAAAAAAGCAATAAATCTGAACAAACAAGCAAATTAATAAAATTCAATCACTGAAAATCAAAATTAAGAAACATTAAATTACTGATAATCAAAATTAATAAATAATATTATACAGCACTTTGCACCTTTTTCTCAGCACGAGGTTTTGCAAACGATATTTTCACTTTTCATTCAGAAATTTTCTGAAGCAACAAAACCATTTCTAAACCACAGCACTTCAAAAAGACTTAATGTAGATATTTAACTGAGCATATGGAACAGAAAAAATAAGTTTCTCTAATCTACTCACTTTATACGAATGATTATGTTAATCTCAATCACACTAATCAACATTAGCGAGCACCATCGTTAAATTTAAACTCATACATGCATGAAAAGAAAAATAGTTTGACTTTAATTTTCAATGTAAGTTAACTTTGTTTCTATGGAATTTTCTGAAGTGTTCATGTCATTTAAATTGAAATTGTACTGCTTCGAATTACAGTCGATTTCTAGTAAGCTGAAAAAACCGGATGGTGGGATGAGGATCGAAGCTGCAGTCTCCAGAATTTTGGAACACTTAAGGAAAATTTTGTCTTAGCAGTTTGAGTAATAAATTTTACTTGCATTTCAAACATCCTCTTTACTTTTAATTACTTATATTAAGTACTTCAGTTAAATACATCCTTTTGTCCTAAGTAACATTCTTTTATCGCATTATCTAAATAATTCGCCAATGACCGTATGAATTTCTTTTCATGCTAACTATCTGAGCTAAATCAAAACGCTGTAAATAAGATATATTTTTGCACCTTCCAGGATATGAAAATAAATTACTTCAACAGAATTTAGAAAATTCGCATTGATGAAGCTTTCCTTAGCAGGGGTAAATCGAAAAGTTTGCTTGAAAAAGGTTTCTGCCTGGTTAACTAGTAGCGCCATCTACATGCAGATTGCGTAAAGAAAAATAACTACAATTTCCTATGGCTAATTTTATGTTTATAAATTACTTTAATAAGTTTTAAAGATTATTAAATTTCCTAATAGTTTAATATAATCTTAGTTTGCTAAATGACGGAAGCTTTGATACAAATTTAAAGGTTTATACTTCTTCGAAATGTGAACTAAAAGTATAAATTCAGTTTTTCACATATCGTTTGTAGTTCATTAAATAATTGAAAGATGGCAGCACTATATTTTATCACGTAATCGAGGAAAATTAATTTGCATTTGCAGTGTGGCATAATCACATTTACACACAGCTAACAAAAATTTTAAAACATTAATTTGTCATAGACCTTTGAAGTGATTGAACGTGAAGATGTTTCAGAAAGTTTTTTTAATCACCCATTTAATTTATTTTCGTCACATTATATATATTTACACATTTAATTATTCAATACTTTTGACTTTTCCAAAACAAATTTGTTATACTTTTTGTTTAGAAAGAGTAGTAATTTTTTAATTCATCTGGTTTATTTGTATGCTGCTTTGAAGCTGGCTATTTTGCTTATGTAATTCTGACATTACATTTGAGTTCCACTATGAAATGTATGTTTAATTTATATATCTTATATATCTCCTACTGTATCCTTTCACCTAGAGGTTCACTCATTGCAAAGTTTCTGTAGATTTGAGTGAGAAACAGTTTCACTGTGAAGTTAGAAGAATTGAGCATAGC
Source organism: Stegodyphus mimosarum (assembly GCA_000611955.2). Classification (NCBI taxonomy): domain Eukaryota; kingdom Metazoa; phylum Arthropoda; class Arachnida; order Araneae; family Eresidae; genus Stegodyphus; species Stegodyphus mimosarum. The sequence goes on along the minus strand of KK121670.1, from coordinate 172,493 downwards.
TAATGTCAAAGTTCTGGTCTTCAAGCCGGAGCTGCTTTCAAGCGGAGAGTTTCTGCCGAATCACAGCTTTTTCGAGCTACTAGATAGAAAAGCACAAAGATAGATTTGGTTTGGTAAGTTAGAAGTTTGAATAATTGTAACCTCTGTCAGAATAAATAAATTATATTGCTTCTGAAATTAGAACAGTTTAAGGAAATTTGTGGTTTCAGCTAGATCCAGGAAACTAATACTTTTATGTTGCCTAATTTTAATTTGACCCTTAGAAGATGTGAGATAGTCATTATTGCTATAGTTGTTTTCATTATTACTTTAAGTTATTAATTTTGCTATTTTAGACTTTATTTTCTAATTTTCATTTTTTTATTTATATTTGTCTTGTTCGTTCATTTTTTAGTTTGCCTAAAAATTCTAAAAATTCAGCAGTTTCTGAAATGACATATACTTTTCGTTTTCTTGAGTACAATACTCTTTAGGTACATTTTATATTGAAAGCTGCTGCTGTTTACGTATGCACAGTCTACGGGTTAAGTGAACAGCAAAACATTTAATTAACTAGGCCTACAGTGGGCGATTTGTTTGATGAACTGAAATCTTTTCTTCATCTGAAGTGATCATATTGGTTGCTGAATACAAGATTAAAAGTTAAAATAACAATGAATTGGATATACTTGCTTCATATGAAGCTAAGTTTACGTTTATTAAATACAATCTTAGACAAAAAAAAAAAAA
>KK121670.1:126196-171650 GCA_000611955.2 Stegodyphus mimosarum | reverse complement strand
AAAAAAAAAAAGACGGACCAAGAAGGAGTTATTCGAATGGGACGAAAATCGGTAGAAGTGATGTACATGTACAGAAAAACAAATGATTACAGTTTGAGAAAAATTGGATGATATATTTAAGTGATACAGCTTCACAAAGTGAAAAGTCAGTAACGCGTTTGCCCACATCTGGCCCTTATGCAAGCAGTTATTCGACTTGGTATCGATTGATAGAGGTTGCGGAAGTCCTTCTAAGAGATATCGTGCCAAATTCTGTCCAACTGGCGTGTTAGATCGTCAACATCCCGAGCTGGTTGGAGGGCCCTATCCATAATGCTCCAAACGTGCTCAATAGGAGAGAGATCCGGCGAACTTGCTGGCCAAGTTAATGTTCAGCATGCACTAAGGCAAGCAGTAGAAAAATGTGCAGTGTTGTTGCGGGCATTATCTTGCTGAAATGTAAGCCCAGGGTGGCGTGACATGAAGGACAACAACAACGGGCCTTCGAACTTTGTCGACGTACCGCTGTGCTGTAAGGTTGCGACGGATAACAACCAAAGAGGTCCTACTATGAAATGAAATGATACCCCAGACCATCACTCCTGGTTGTCGGCCTGTCTGCCGGAAGACAGTCAGGTTGGTATCCCACCGCTGTCTGGGGTGTCTCCAGATTCGCCTTCGCTGGTCATCGAAGCTCAGTTCAAAGTGGCACTCAGCACTGAAGACTATTCTTCTCCAGTCAGTGGCATTCCAGTGCGAATGAGCACGACACCACTGCAAACGGGCTTGACGTTGTACAGAAATCAATGGTAGTCGGCGCAAGGGGTGCTGTGACCTCAGCCGTCTATGAATGATTCTTGCGGTCACTGAAGCACTAGTTGCAGGTACAATCGATGATAATGATGCATCTGGGGCTGTAAGTGCCGCTCTGACGATTGCTCGGTCTTCACGTTTTGTTGTTTCTCTAAGCCTACCGCTTTCTGGTTCACCCATTCCTAATGGTTCACCCATTCCTGCCAGCATCGTCTAATAGTGGCATCGCTCCTGCTCAAATGTCGAGCTATTCGCCAATAAAACCAACCGGCTTCTTTGAGTCCAACTACACGACTTCTCTCAAATTCTGACATCTGCACATATCGTTCGCGCACCTGTATGCGAGGCATAGTTACTGTCTACCAGAGTACACGGAATGAAATTCGGGAAGAATTAATGATTTCGAATCGTTATTTTTCCTCTTAAACACCCTGCCAGTTGCGAAGATCAGATGCGCTGTAGCGACAACCATTCGTTCATTGGCAGCCAAAATGTAAAATTTTGCATTTTTCGTCGAAACCTGTATGCATATCAATTTGTGTCTAATTTGCTTTACATCTTCTCGGTGCGTCGTTTTTTTTTGTCTAAGAGTGTATTTCTAATTTATGCGCATTTCTAGTATTTCTAGTTTATGTTTTATTTAATAAAATATGTTCTATCATTCTACAGCAATAATACTTAAAAAAATATAATCATTGGTGGAATACCAAATTAAGGTGACAGGTCGAAAGGTGCATAGACTTGTCAGAAATATGGTTTCAATTATATGTCAAAATTTGCAGGTATTAGGGAAAAAAGAGTACCGTTTCAGTAAAAAGCTTGATTTAAGCGAAACGTATTAAAAAAAAGTGAAAATTATGACTAAAGAAACGTTTCGATAATCGTGTTTACCGCTAAGCATGTCTAAAGAAAGTTGAGTAAGGAAGTTTCCCATAGGACATGAAATCATTCAGTCTATTTGCAATGGACACTATTCATCAATTTAAGAATGAATATTCCGTAAAATTATATATACCAAATGCATATATGGAGAATGAAATTAGTTTTAACATTGGCGAAAAAGAAGGTACACTTAACATAGATCAACACTAACAAAACATTCACAGAAAGCTAATAGTATAGTGTAAGGTATCTTGGAAATATTAAAGAACCAAATCATAGAAATTTGAGTGCTTCTGAAGAGCTTTTATGGAAAAAGAGAATCAGTTACTAGGTGAGTTAGTTTTAAATATTACAAATTAGGCCACCTAGGTTGAAGTGGATATGAATCAGCGTGCTCACAGACAAATTTTTGACAATTCTGTTTTAAGAAGACTATTATTATTATCATTAGTATTTTCTTAGTATCTTCTAAGATTTATCCTAATTTTGTTAGCAGTTATTTTAAGTTTATGCATCTTTCCTGTCTTTCTACTTGCAGCTTACAATTTCTTACCAGAATGTAATTTCAGAAACGCAGTGAATGCAATTAATTAAAGAGTAGTATTTAAGTTGATATTTCACTGAATTCTCGAGAGAGACCCTGAGTTTCAGACTCTTGTTTTTTTGACTTAGGCCCTTGTTTGACTTCGCCGACTGAATTAAGATTTAGGGACCAACTATTTATAATCTTGATAGCTTCGGCTATATCTTTCAGATAGCTTTAGTTAAGCTTAGTTTAGTTTAGTTTTATATTTGTTTAAGTTCAAGCCCAAGTGGAGACTTTGCTGTACGTTCCGAGTTAGGAACTGATTGTATCATATTTATTCTGAGAAATAAAGGGCAGTTAACCCTTCTTAAGTCTTACGTCTCCGTTAACACACTTAAGCGATCTTTTGCTTATTAGTGGTTATGGCTTCAAGGATTGAACACTGAATTAAATAAGTAAAATCCCACATTTGGCGCCCAATCTTGTTCTTAACGGATCATGCCGCGAGGTAGTGAAGATTTCTCGTTGACCCCTCCGACCTTTCAGTTCCCTAAGCCACAACCAAACCCAATTTAGGGATTCGGGTTTATCACGAAAACAATGAGAGCGACAATGAAGCCAACACAACTTTTGACGGAAGAGGTTTCGTGATGACTTTCCTGGATCAGCTGGACTTACATTTTACGTTATATCCTGTGAACCAGCTGCAGAAAATTATCATCTCTACGTCGAACTTAAAAGGTCAAGCCCTCATCTGGTACAAAAGTATTGGCAGAAGTTCGTTGGGGGATCCAGGATCTGAAACGTACACTTAGGAAAAATTTAAAAATTCCCTATTAAAAGCATTCTCAGTTGTGAAAGACCGCCCAAAATTGGAATCCGAATTATTTAGTAAATATCAAACTAATTTCGACGAATTAACGGACTTCATCTTAGGGAAGATCCGCATGTACTCCGGTAAAAATATTTCGCTCCGGCTTATACATTAGACGTTAAAACTGCAAGAATTTCGTTTAATGATAAAACATACACCGGGGAAAGAAAATGTAGTTGCGGATGCACTATCAAGAATCAAGATCGATGAAGAGGGAAACACAATTAGATGTACGATGCTAATTGCGAAAATAATTGAATCCCGTGAAGCAATAACTGCCGAATTAAAAACGGACCCAGATTTCAAAGACATTTATGCTTATCTGGAAGATCCCGAATATTTTGAACCAGTAGAGTTCATGGTTATTCGTAGTAGGGCGGCCGATTAAGATTATCAATAAATTGCTGTTTTACAACAACCAACGATTGTCAAGAGCTGCAACCAACGATATAAAACAACAAACGATAATCAGGAGCTTCAGTCGGTTGTCCCAAATGAGTCTGCGCTTAAATATTTTAGAGGAACTTCATGATTTGAAAATAGAGGGCATCTCGGGCTGAGAAAAACCCTGCAACTAGTTCGCAAAGCGGTGTATTTTCCGTAGTTGAACAAAGTTGTGACGGCGTATGTCACCTCATGTGTCAATTAATTAACGACGTTAATTACAACCCATCGGGGTACTTAAATAGAACTAAAAATAATAACAGAACAAAAAATATAGCTATGCTAGAACAAAAAATAATAAAAAAGATACTAGTTAACCATTCCGCATCATTTCTTAAAATGGGTGGAAATAATTCCTTTTAAAGGATCTTCAGCTAAAATAGCAGCAGATTCGTTTCTAAATAAATATACTTTAAAATACGGGGCCCAGTAAAAGTAATATCAGATAATGGTAGGCAATTCGTAAGTAACTTATTTGAAAATCTTTGCACAGGCTTTGACATACGCCATCTGAAGATTGTACCTCATAGACCGCAGTCGAACATTGCGGAACTTCTAAATAAGAATATAATTAAAATTATTCGAGGATATGTTAAGAATTATCATGACCGTTGGGACAGCTGTGTCAATGAATTAGGCTTTGCCTTAAGAACAGCAAAACGTGATACCCCACAGAAAATCCCTGCTTAATTACTTTTAGGAAAAAAAATGTTAATGCCTCTGAATAAGCTATTTTTCTTTCAACAAAGACAGGAAGAGTTTCAAGATATCCAGAAAATTATTAATGAAGCCATCAAAAATTCTGATGCCGCAAGGCAGAAACAGAAATTTTACTTCGATAGAAATAGACGCAATGTAGAATATACCGTGGGACAGAAAGTGTTGAAAATCTCGAACTGTAGGCAGCAACAGCCGCAAGGTTCAGACTCAGCGAGGATGAAGAGAACGAAAAAAGGAAAAGTTCCCCTACAAAAGAAGGAAAGGCCGATGGGAAAGCGGAAAAAGTCCATGGGTAGTATTCCAAAAAAACGTCCAACACTGGAACTTAAGCCAACCACCTCGAAAGAAGTCACATGAACGTCGGAGCGAGAATCACGAGAGAGAAAAGGTCAGCTGATGTGGAAGCTGTGCCGTTCCAGAATGCGAGGAAGCCCAAAAGAAAGTTTAAAGATCCCCAGCAAAGAAGCCGGAAACAGGACCTAAAGAGAGGACCAGATTTCAAGAATCCTTAAACCATCCGAAAGTTGGCGCGATTCATCGAGAAAGGAAAAAAGCGAAAAAGAGTGCCAACGGAGGCTACAAGCCAGGCAAGCCGAAAAAGAAGATGCTAGTTCTGAAGTATTCGACGTTCGAAGAGTTCTGCTTCATTTGGATAGAAGAGTTTAGAAAAAAAAAAGATTAATAAAAATTTTCCTTCTTTCCTATTTACATTGAAAGTTTTGATTTATATCATGTTGTTTAAAGTTGCTAAAGGCTATTTAAAGCAAAAATTTAAATTCGCAAGTTTGCGAGAATGTAGTTGTAATTATCTTTTAAACAGAAAAGACTTTTGAATTCGCAAGTTGGCGAGAATTTGTTTTGTAAATACCTTTTTGAGACTTCTCAAGTTGCGAGAAACTAAATTGTGAATATTTTAGTCGAAAAACTTCAATCTAAAATGTGTTCACTTTAAGAAAGATTGTAAATTTTGTATAGCAACAATAACGAATGATGTAACATGAATTTTAAAATATTGCATGTTAAAATTTTGTATTGAATGTAGAAATGCTATTATCAGCTTAAAACTATTGTAAAATCAAACTAGTAAAAATGCAAGTTTTGCTCAAAGCATGACTGTAAAATATTTTGTATAATAAATTAATTGAAAGAAAGTATAGATTGAATGTGTTTAAAGTTAGGATCTCCAGGCTTTACTCAAGAAGTTAGTGAAGTTCTATTTTAGCACACTAGAAGCAGCTTTAATGTTTAAGGAGTCTTCTAAGGTCTTGAGTGTCAAGCTTTAACAAATAGTAGTTGTTGTGTACGTGGTAGAGTAGTTCGTCGATATACAACATTAATTCTTTCAAATTCATTCATAACAATTTATGGAGAGCTTGGGGAGAAGGAGATTTAAATTTTGTGTTCTTGAAAGCTGGTTGAGAGCCAAGATAATTTCAAGAAAGAGTATTGGTAACGAAAATGGAAACTGTTATTGAAAGATACTAATACTTTTTCCTTCCATATTAATTGGAAGGACAAGACTGATGTCTGACTGAAAGTAAAAATGAAGCAAATATGTGAAATTGTAAAATTTATGAATGTAAAATTCTTAGTTTTAGTTAGCTTTAGAAATTGTTGTGAAGTTGAGCCTAAACAGGAAAAGCTTTAATGATAAATTCAGTGAGTGATGGTCTGGGATGCCATTTCATTTCATTTCATAGTAGGACCCCTTTGGTTGTCATCCGTCGCAACCTTACAGCATAGTGGTACGTCGACGAAGTTCTAAGGTCGGTTGTGTTGCATTTCATGTCACGCCACCCTGGGCTTACATTTAAGCAAGATAATGCCCGCTCCCACACTGTACATGTTTCTACTGCTTACCTTAGTGCTTGCCGAACATTACTGTGGCCAGCAAGGTCGCCAGATCTCTCTCTTATTGAGCCCGTTTGGATCATTATGGGCAGGCCCTCCAACCAGCTCGGGATGTTGATGATCTAAACGCCAGTTGGACAGAATCTGGCACGATATCCCTCAGAAGGACATCCGCAACCTCTATCAATCGATGCCAAGCCGAATAACTGCTTGCATAGGGGCCAGAGGTGAACAAATGCGTTACTGTCTTTTTCACTTTGTGAAGCTCTGTCACTTCAATAAATCATCCAATTTTTCTCAAACTGTAATCATTTGTTTTTCTGTACATGTACATCACTTCTACCGATTTTCGTCTCATTCGGATAATTTCTTCTCGGTGCGTCATTTTTTTTTGTCTAAGAGTTTATTATAAATTACAACAGTTAGAAATATTATTTGCATGCTTTATAGATTCTATTTCTTTACAAATGATTTCAAATAATTAATTTTACCAATAATTAGCTTGATACTAGATTGGAAAATAAGCTGCCTTTTGAAAATGACGATTATTCTGTACCAGGCTGTTAGAAACATTTTCTGTTAAACAGAATTACGTTGGAAGAATGTGGTGTAATACAACAGTGTAGAAAATCTAGATGCATAAAAATGTCAATATAATACATGTTGAAAAGGAATAGGAGAAGAGGAACTTAAAATCCCAAGATATGAACATAACGGAGCTCGAATTTTTTCATGAATTATGAAAATGCTGCAGATGCTCATAATTATGATATATTATTAATTAAATGTGTGTTATAAATCAAATTTATGTCAACGTAAAAGAAGTGTAAAGTACAGTTAAAGTAATTGTAAATGGAATAAATATTTAAACGTTTTTAACATTAAAATATGAAATTTGAAAGAAAGTTAGATAACTTTAAAATAGCTTCAGGGCTTAAAAATATAATTACTAAAACATACATTACAGTAATATTAGTATGAATTTAAAACCGCTTAACAAACCTAATTTTTAGTTTTAATAAAGGGAATTTTTAAAATTTAATTAGAGCTATTCACCTAAAATGGTAAACCTGAAAGTTAAAAATCATTCGTAAGGATATTTGTTAATACTTATCGAGACGAGAAAACTAATTGAAGGGGCTCTACAAATCCAGTATTTGATGGGAAATTTTTGAATTTCCGTAGGGAATATAATATGAGTGTAAAAGAAATTCATTTTTAATTTAGCACATACCATATTTTAATTTAATATTTGTTTTGCTTGAATAGTTTTTACACTGGCTCGTAACAGAGGCTTGTAATCTCAAATGTCTCATTTAATAAGGATAAATGACTTTTGTAACACCTATCTTCTTTTGAATTCAGGTTCCTAGAAAGAGTGGGGGGAAAAGCAAAGTCGCGCGGTTTGTGAGTCTCCTTTGTCCACTCTTCGTTTATAGGGAAGTTGCTAGATAAAGTGAGAGACTGAAGTTAAATTTCACGCAATTCGTAGCCTACTGTTTGCCAATTACATAGTTGTAGAAATTAAACTTTTCTCGACATTTTTTTACTTTACTGCCAGTCATTTAAAATCCTGCTTAATTGACAAAATTATGCTGTCCATTTTTCTAAATATGAAACACAGCTAAAAATGAAAACCAAACGTTCATTGTTTATTAATTTTTTATGAGGTTGCAATCTAGCATCTTGAAGTAGAATATATCATGAAAAATTTCAAATCATTAAAAGAGTGTTTAAGCATAAAAATTTTACAATATTATAAAAGTTTAAGAGAAACTAATGCTGTACCTATTACTTAATAACTAACATCAGAAACAGCTTTTATTGATTACAAAATGGCGTTCTGCTACGAAAAGTCATATAAATAACCATTTAGATATATTATGAATTAAATGCTTTTAAATTTGTATAAATTAGATACGTTATTAAAAATAAAACAAAGATTAAAATTATTAAGATTTGCATTTATTGCTCTCAGATCTCTCAATTTTCTGTCCAGCAGCACAATGATTGAACTTAAAATGTGAAGGCACAATATACTTTGTCGAATGACAACGTACGGAGAAGTGGCTGTGTGTAATGACGTGTAGACAATAAATTAAGGATATTTTGTTCAGCACAATGGCAATGCGTTACTTTTAAATTACTAACAGCGAATTTAACTTGCTAATCAATAACAGATTAATTAAATTTGAAAGGTAAATTGAAGATCTAATGATTTGCGGAATGGTAACACTTTAAGAATAATCTAAGCAAAAGTATGCATGGCACATAATTTAAAGCTGTTTACATTTCGCTCAGAAGCAACTCTCGCCAAGGATTTCTTCTTAATTCTTTTCCTTTCTTCTCCTCTTGGACTTTTGATAGAACATGATTTTACATATCATAGAATAACAATACACTTGTCTGTAGCACAAAAACCTTTTAATACGCAGGAATATTTTATTAACTGAATTAGTTTTACTCTGATCCCATAAGATATTTCCATCCGTTGTACAACGGATACAGCAGTAACAAAATACTGGCCAACTAGACGTCAAAAAGTATATCAGCTGAACTATCATTTGCAAAATCAATGTTTAGTTTTTGAATTTCAAACATAAACTGAAGCGGTTGTCTACACCGAACTCCCGTGCTGTCGCAGTCCGACATGTTATGTCGCCCTACTCATGCTGGTACTATATTTTCCGTATAGACAGACTAAATGTTAAAATGGGACTTGGTAGTAATCAAAACTTAATAAGTACTAACAAGAACGCAAAGAATTTAAGTAAAATAAAGTTTGGGAAAATAAACCAATTTGCCTCATATGCAGAATTTTCTTGAAATTATTTCATATTTTGTCGCGTGTTTGTAATTGAAACTGACTGGCATTAAAAAAATTAATAAAATTCTCATTTATTATGCTTTACTTTTTGGGTCAAATATCACTTATTAAAAACGGAATCCTTGTACTGCTTTCATACGGAAGATGTGGCATGTTTTCATCGTTTGGTAGTTTAAATTTGCAATGATACATCGTAAAAGTCATAATAAATGAAAATGCAATTTTTCATCAGATTTTTAGCATGCTTTCTGTAAGTCATCATTATTAATATTCTTGTTACGTAATTTTTAAAAACGCTTGCTAAGACAACCGATTCTACTGATGAGCTTGCATTATTTGGCTATGTCATTTAAACAACGAAAGTATTTTAGCTTTGGAAGTTTTAAAAAATGTGTGCCAATATTATTAAAAATTTGAAAATTACATTTTTTGCAAATACATTCCTCTCATTCAGATTATTCCATTTAGGCATTATGCAAATTTGAAATATAATTGCAAATGTATAAAGAATGCGTAAATCGCTGCTTTATAATTACCACATGAAATTCATGGCAAGAATTTTAATTATGAAACATTACATTTATGCTTTAAAGTCCACAATAAACCTTTACATTTTACATAGGTAGTTAAAGAAATGTTTAAACTATGTTCAGACGTAAAAGTCACAAAAATTATGAAGATGCCATTATTTTTGTTACCTTCTGTAAGTCTGATCCAGAGAGAGATTTTACTTAAGATATCTGCTTTACCCGAACCCATAACAAGGAAGGTATGGCCCAATGAAATGTTTAAAATGTCAGAAATTTATCATGCTCTTAAATTTTGCAGAAATATTACCCATTACGTGTAATGCCGAGACCATGAATAGGGCGAATTCTGTGAGTGTAAACATTTTGATTCTATGTGCGCCAGCTGTGGCGGACATCACTACGCAAACTGGCCAGTGTGTAAGATGTACCCGCTCGCAGATGAACTCTCTTAAGATCTTATAAACTAGCAAATTCTGTGTAGATTAAGTCTTCAACGAAAGTGCCAATGGGAAAGCCGAGATTATGTCACATGTTTTATATTTAGAACCTTATGAAGTTTACATGTGGAAGACACAGATATCAAGGAGACAGTGTCTAAGTTCTTTTCAAATGATCTGTTTAGTTCTGTTTCTTTGGTTTGGATAGCTCCAAAGGCTATGAATTTGTTAATGTTATGGTTAATGTACCAAAACACAAAAAGATCATGCTGTGCAGTGTCTGCTACCCTCCAGACTTGCTCCTTCTAGCGCAGCATTTCTGGAGGCTCTTAGAGAATTTCTTCCTAACCGTTCTGGGCAATGATCTAAATACGAAAAATACTGTTTCAGGTTGCAAATCGACAAACTCTAATAGTATCACATTGCAAAATTTATTCCCAAATATTCTTACGGGAGTATATATATTACATATTATAATATTATATTACAGGCTAGCCTAAATATAGGCTTGAGACTAGGTTTTTTCATCAGCAACGGTAATTTCCCACTGGTATTCGAGGTCATTAGTGCACTGTCATAAAACTTCGTTCCCGTCGTCTCTAGAATAAGCCTGTCTTGTAGCCTGTTCCCCAAACTGTCATCGAATACACTTTGGGTATTCTTTGGCTCGAAATCTCGATCGATTCCCGTCGTCTCGCTCGAAAATCTCTTTGGCTCGAAATCTCAGACCTCCGAATGATATTATAAGTTCTCCAGGACTGAGATTTCGAGCTTGTAAGGAAGTAAATTTCAAATTTGGCTTAATTTCAAAGGAGTGATGATTTGAGAAGTGTTGTGGGGATGGTCCTCGCATCTTGGACGGCTTGCTCTATCCACTGATTTTACGAAGAAGAGAAATGGACGGAGAAATTTTGCATTGCTTGCTCGCCTTTGGCCCCATGTCAAGCGGAGAGAAATGGCTATAAATGCCGAACTTTCGAGACAGGCACATGCTACTAAGGGCACTTTCTTCTTCTAAGTAACTAGGCTTTTCTGACAGAAAGATCTTAAGGAAAACTAGTAGTTTGAGTAGCGGCAAATCGTTTTGAGATATCATGAATTGGAGGGGCAACACCGAATCCGTTTTTCTCCAGTTTTCTTAAGATCGCAAGTGCGCTCTGAGTGTACCTTAACTTACCCTAGATACTTCGGGCCTCGAAACTGTGATAAATACCAGCCAGAATCATGGGCCAAGTAATATCCGTGGTCGGGATCTGGCAGCAGACGTAACTTTTGTTCTATTTGGGACATTTCCGGACGGTCAACTGGAATGCGTGTGTGAACTGTATTGGATCCTGAAATCTCCCACGTGTCTCTTGGACTGTGCAATTCGGCCTGCAACCTGTGCAAAGTTTTCGTGAGTGAATTAATTCTGGACATCGCTAACCATGAGGGAAAATGTTTCTTTGCACTTCTGTTTCTTTTTTAGTATTTAATAATAACGATTTTAGGTTAATTTATGAGGAATTCTCAGTCATTTTGATGTTTAAATGCATCTGGATATGTATGTAGGTTGAGGTAATAATAGGGAAATATAATTTTTTTAATGTTTAATTGTTAGACTTTACTTTGTAAGTAAAATTAAATGATGACAAAATCTAAATGATGTCATGAGAGGAAATATCACTGAATTAATGGTCATAGAATATATTATTAAGGTATTTAATTAAGAAATTGCTAAATGTTAGAAAATGCATAAATTTATTGTATATCTTTAGAAGGCTGTTTGTATGTCTCTCAATTCAAAATGTGAATACTTCTCAGAGAAAGGTTTTGTTTAAGATTGGCTATTATCCCAGTTACCTAAGTATTTATTCAACCTAGAAAATTAATATGTTTATTGTTAAATTTTGTATCTGTGTATTATTATTTTATCGTCTACTACGGTTACACCACATGTTTGAACACTAAAAGGCGTTTAGAAACCTGGAGATTTACTTACTAGTGTTGATCTGTAAAAAAACTACAACGCAAACGTACTAACCACTTATTTAGATGATTACTGAGAAATTTTGACTGATACAGGGTGCCGCGTAATAGTTGAATTAATCGAAATATTATTATCTTCTTGAAATGGATTGATTGACTTTGTGTAGAGATAATGCTTGCGTGGTGTTTTATGAGGTTGCATATCAATGCATTAAAATGTAACTATCTGTAAGGAGTTAGGAATTATTGTTTATTTAATTGCGGTGGTTTAAGGTTTTAGTATTTAAGAAAAAAAGTAAGCGTATGGAACTCGATATTAAATTGGTAATGCATTATTTGAAAGAAACATAAGCTTTGATTTTCATATCAAGGCACCAGAGAAGATTTATTCCTCTTTACTTTTAGGCTATAGAATTAATAAGATTAAACTTTAAATTGACTTAATTTACTTTTATTTAGTTTACAATTTAGATCAATCAGCCAATTCCTCATAGTTTCATGCAGATAAGAGCTTCTTATTTCAATTTATTGTCTTTCGGCACTAGTAGAGAGAAAGTTTAGGTTGGTTTAACGACAAGAAAATTTATTTAATTAAAATTTTTTAAATTATTTAATTAATTCTTTTATATATAATATGAGCACACATTATTTTAGTTTCATCAGGTTTGTATTTATTTCAGTAGTTAATTACTGTCGCGGTGCATTAAGTCATAAACTGTGGTAAATTTCTATTTGCTTAGTTTGTGAAATTAGTGGAATAAGTAAACGTTTTATAAAAGCTTAAAAATTGCAAATTCTCTTCATGGGATATTCTATGGAACGTTTCTGAAAGTAAAAAAAATAAACACTTCACACGCACATACAAAAAGAGGCACCAAATTGCCCCTTTTTTGCACTTTATTTTTATCCATTATTTTTTTCATCATTTCAAGAACTGGAAAGTGGAAACAGGTTTCAAACACATATTTTTCTTACGAACATTTCAGAAACTTTAAATATAAGCAAGGATAATTTGAAAGAAAAAAAAAGAAAGAAAGGAAGAGCCTGTTTTGAAAGAAATGCCAATGAAAATTGCTGCGTCACTCGTGTTAATGGCATTACATTGCTATTCTTTAAACATGATAATGGTGCATATGATATTGCTTGAAATAATTTCAAGGATAGGATAAAAAGAATAAAACATTTGATGCACAGAAATTTGAACATCGTCAACAAAAGAGCATTCCAGATCTCAAATATAAAGGTTCGAATCAAGAAACAGTAATGTGAAGTGAACAGAATGGCAGGCTTTCGTCCAGTCTTGTTTCTTGCTCTAGCCTTACTGGCATTATCTTTCTGGTTATCTCAAGCAGACGATGGTACTCCACCTCCACCTCCTCCTCCTCCCCCGCCGCCGCCGCCACCACCACCACCACCACCTAAGTCTTCTGGCTCTGGTGGCTTCTCTCTTATGAAAGCCGGGTCTGATTTACTCAATGTCGCCAAAGAAATATTAGGGATTTAGTTTAAATTTGCAAAAAAGGTAATTTTTTTTTCATTTAAATCATCAAAAAGCTTTTTTCTTTTGATATATCGCTTATATGTATAAGTTCTAGTAATACTATCGATGCTGCATGTATACTTGCTATTGAGTGAATGATGTATTTTCTAAAATCAGAACTGTCGGAGCTTTATGAAAAGTCTTCAGAGAGAAGTAAATAAATTAATGAACAATGATAGATAAAATAAAAATTATTAAGAATTTAAATTAATTAAAATGTAAAATGTTTAAATTAAAATATTTATAACTGAATTATATTTAGAGCAATTATAAATGAAATTAAGCTAATTCATTCTAAAATGAGAAATGAAATAAAAACAAATTAAATGCGACTAAATTAAAGATGAAATGAGATAGTGCACGGACGATAAAAAAAGTTTTTAAACAACATATTTTTGAAATTAAGTAAAACTCATTGTTTGTTTTAGCTACTAATTCATTTAAAGCCTCCTGGAAGAGACAATATTTCCAAGGGGAGACTTTATTCCTCAGTTACTCCTATTTTTTATGTATTTTGCTTTCTGAGAGAAAACGATGTAAAATGCAGAAGTCATGCCAAAATCATCAATGTCAGTTTTACTAACTGCTAAACTAAACGTTAAATTAATAGCTGAAATATTCTATTTACGCTGTCATTCATTTGTACAAAATAGTGCTGGTACTAATTCCACATAAGGTTCCAGCCGGAGACCAGAAATTTAGGATTTCGTTTAAAAACAGAAAGGTATAGAAGCAGAATATCAGCGGACTCTGGCTGAATTTAAGCCCTGGTTATGTGACGTTATATCAAATATTTATGCTTAAAGGATACATTTATATTATTTTATCTAAACCAGCGATTCTCAACCGGTGGAACGCAAGAGAAAAATAGGTGGTTCGCAAAGAAACAAAGTATTTTTAACTGTTAAATTGAAAAATGAAATACCCCAATATCCTGCTTAAGTTTTTTCTCTAATACTCGGAAATTTATGCGATATGAGTTTTGTTCAAGATCAATAGTCGCATAGAATTTAGCAAAATAAACCATTTTTATTTTCACAAATATTCTTTTAGCCATATGCATAACAAAATTTGTCATAAAAGATGTTTTTAAAAGGAATAATAGAAATGGATGTTGTATTTAATAGACAATAAATGTAAGTTCCTATGAAAAGATAAAAGTACCTCATTAATTCTTTTAGAGTTGATCAATAAATTAGCAAATTTACACTTTATTTGCCACCATTTCCCGGCTCATATTGCTCTATTTTCAATTAGAATTGTTTTTTACTTTTTTTCTGTCTCTAACAAGAGGTATTTTTGCTTGTTTTTGAAGAACTCGTAATATATTTTGCATTTAAATATTTAGAAAAAAATAATAAAGCAAACCTAGATTTTCAAAATGGAAAAATGGCTAAGACGGACAAAGCAAAAAAGTGATGATTCACAGATGATGGATCAAGGACAATCTACTAGCGCCAAGAATATTGAAAAGAAAAGAAAAATACTTATAGAAAATATAATGAAAGTTATTCATCATTTGGGTTTCTTGGACTGGAGTTGAACCCTCAACCTAGATGTGTTGTTTACGGTGAACTAATATCCAATCAAAGTATGGAACCATTGTCTCTTAAAAGACATCTTGAATCTAAGCATGCCAATACATAGGATAAATCTGATGAATATTTTCACAGGGAATTATCGGAGTTCAGAAATAATAAACAAATAATGAAAGGTGTTGTTACCTCAAGTGAAAAAGTTTCAGAAGCTAGTTACCTAGTAAGCCAAGACTGGGCAGGCTCACGCTGTTGGAGAAAACGTTTTATTACCAGTTACTAAAGATAACGTTTTAACGTTAAAAACATTAAAAAGCGGCTAAAGAAATTAAAAAACTACTACGGTGTTTTTGTAACGCGCGATCATGCCTTTCTGTTAAACTTTTGATTAATAAAGGGTTACTTTTCACCCTTTCCCCTGTGCTGGTATTTATTCACGCCTGTGAGAGAATTCGCCAGGTTCATTATAGGATCTAGAATAGTTTATGTGGAATAGAAGAGATAGATCTTACAAATGTATGTCATTTTTCTGTTCAGAAACAGGCGATTCCATTTGCATCTCTCGATACACCAACCTCCGATGTTGAAGTGACGATATATAAGAGATGTGAATTCTTTGTATTTTTCATTCTTTACTATTTGCTGTACCTTTTTTGTTTACACCATTTTTTTATTTTTCCATTTTTAGTCCAAAGGGGTTTTGTCCCTGAAGGACTATTGTTTCCGTTTTGCGATTTTGCGTCGGAAACATTAAATGTCGGTTCACTTTTCAAACTATTGCCACCTAATATTACAGCCCTGTATTATATTTAAAGAAATTAAATAAGAAAGAATGTGCATAAATGTATGTATGTTTCTGGCATTGTGATAAAACGACGGTACACAAAACCATCAAATTTTGAATGACGTAATCCTGCTGCGAATATGGGCGTCTGGAAGCCCAATTTGAAATTTGGAATTTGTTTTATTATCGATTTCATATTTTGTAAAACTTGAACGAATGTTTGATTAGCAAGCTCAAGGATTTCAAAGCGAGCAATGGCAAAGTTGTACAGAAAAAGCATTTTTATCTCCCGCGCGTGAGATTGTGTATCGGAAATTCTAAAGATATGTTCAATTTAAAATTATTTTGCGATATTGTCCTTTAACTGAATTTTATGGTTTAAGTGAGAAGAACATGATATTTAATAAATAAAGGTAACACACAAAATGTTAAAAAAACTCCCCTTTAGAGGTAATTTAAAATCTGAAAAATTTCAGATTTTCTTTTTTATTGTTATTATTTATTTTTTGCACTTTTTAAATATTTATGCACTATTGATCTCCCTGCTGGATCAGTTTATGTATTCATAGTGACTTATTGTTTAACTATGGTTAAGCAAAAGATTTTTAATTTTAATATTAGATTTCTAGTGGTTATTGAATATGTATTGGATTTAAATATTTTCATTTTTCATTTTCTATATCTATATCCATAACTATATCTATATCTATCTGTCTATCTATCTATGCATCTATCCAGATTTGTAAATGTTAAGCTGATTATTGTTTATTCCTAAATTTCATATGAAAGAAAACCTTTATTGGGCTCACATTCATTCATTCCTTTCGTTATTTTGTGTTTATTTATTTATTATATTTTTTGTTATCATCTCGTAGCAACTTCTCAGTTTAGTACTTAAAGAGGAAAAATTAACCTGTGCTTTTTTTAAAAACTAGCTTATGATTTTCGATGCAGCGATTATCATTAATAAAACATGGTATTAAAAGCTTAATATGATCACATGTGTGGCAGAGACATTGATCTTTGATATCATAATGCTTCCGATGCCAACGTTATGGCCATACACAAAGAGCATGCTACAGCATTCTAAGGTGTGTAAGATGCCTCGATTCTCATCACTCATACCAATGCCCTATTAAAGGGAAAACTGAAATTCCAGCAGGTTTCGTCTTATATAATGGAAATCATGCAGCTACAAATCCAGAATGTCCAGAACACCCAAGCAAAAAGTTCAAAAATAAGCAAAGAATCCCGACTAAAGAGGACTTCCCTCAATTCACTAAAAACGCGCCATAAGCTCCCAAAATTAATTATACTTCATATCCGAAAGCCGCAACCTCAAATAACAAATCTGAAGAAAAAGCCAAAATCTCTAACGTTAAGAATCTAGATGAATTTAAATCTCTTATCTTTCAACTAAAAGATCTCTATCACAAATTCACCCAAGGACAAAATGAAAATGACAAGCTAGAATTCGCTCTGCAAGCTCTTCAATTATTTGTTTAGATCATTTATATTGCATATTAAGATGCAGAAGGCATAACCGTGCGGTTAAGACGATCATGCTTTTGGAAGACGAGATTGACAGTTCGAGCCCAACCGGAAGAAAAATATTATTTTTACCTTATTTATCGGATTTTTCTTTTATTTTTGCAGTTTACTATGCATTTTTATCTCTTATTGTATTTATTCTAGACATTTTTGAACTTTTAAGAACTTTGTGCTACTGTTTCCTGATTGGCTACCTCGTGATCCGATGACTCAGTACGTGATATTGCTTTGCTTATCCAAATTATTACCATGCGAAACTGCCATATGCCATTGAAGTTGTTCCACATTATTACTATTACTTTAATTAAATCCTAGTTTAGACTCCACTCTATAGAAATTGTTTCTTCAAAACATGAGAAGTATTTAATTTACAGCATGCGTCAATTAGTTTCTAAAGAGTGTTTTTAGAGTTGTATACTTTTTTCCAGTCGTTACTGAAGCTCCGCGCATTAACTCCCATACGTTCTAATGTTTTATGAATCTATTTAGCTTTTACTTCAAAGTACAACATTGAGACGATTTAGTTAGATTTTTTTAGTACAAATTCGTCATATTGCCAAATTAATTCATGTGAGAGGCTGACGGATGGTAAAGTCACCGAACACTATCAGCTCAGTCCAGAGTTCGAATCTCAGCAAACAAGCTAGATACATGGGCGCTTTCGTGGCTTCTTTCTAATGTAACGTATACATGATCCAGTTTCCCTTAAAAAGTCTTCCACGAACGCCTCTTTACGCTTAGACAGATAGCCGGAGTGCTTTGACAATGAAATAAACCGTTCATTGTCACTTCTTATACGCCAGATATTTCTTTTTTCATGCAAAAACAAAAAACGCTTGCAAAATACTATTTTCCTTATTCATAAGACTGTCTTATATCCACAAGATCGTTTTATGCTTGGTTAATACAGTATTGGTTTGAGAATAGGGGGTAACAATTGAGTTCTTAGGCTTTTGTTTGTTGGAATAAATATTTCTGTTCACATTAAATAGCTTTTAATTTTATATTCTTCCACTGAATGAATATTCTGCATACTTGCGTCGTGAATTATAGACTCAACGAAGTCAATGTTATTTTACCTAGCTGTATCCGAATAGTGATACAGTATAGCATGGGAGATAAAACCTACAAGGTGACTTCCCTTCCCATCGAACTCTAAACAAATTTGAAGATGATTTATACGCGCTTAGTTTATGTAAGCCCTACAATCACAATCATTCATGACTTGCGCTGGAACTGAATTTTGATTGGTCAGCACGAGAGCATATCGAGTTGACTGCTATACAGATCAAGAGGTAAAATTCTGCATGTGAGTGTTTAAATAAACGGGCAAGACGTAGCCACATTCGATCAAATAATTGCACGTGATGACTGTCCTGATTTGCGTATTCAGATTTTATATCTATCAATATAGGTTGTTTTCAATCAAATATAAAATACACGAAATCTCGTTCACGTTATAAAGAAATAATTCGAGGAAATAAATACGTTATTTGCTTTTG
The DNA here is from genome assembly GCA_000611955.2 of Stegodyphus mimosarum. Lineage (NCBI taxonomy): Eukaryota > Metazoa > Arthropoda > Arachnida > Araneae > Eresidae > Stegodyphus > Stegodyphus mimosarum. The sequence continues at coordinate 152,887 of KK121670.1, read as the reverse complement.
TAAATTGGCACTATATAGAAATAAGTGTGTTATTCGCTATTAAGAATTAACACTATATTAATATAAGATTTTCAAAATTTTCAAAAACTAACCTAGAATTACACATACATTAAAAATGATGTCTATTAAATAACTTAATGATGTCTATTAAATAACTTAATAATAATCTGTGATTTAATTTAAATCATCAATTGCAATTTTAAATATCCATATCTTACGTTTTCTTATTGTAAATTAAACTGAAAATTAGTTAATTATGAAATTATTCAGTGTTAATTTAATAGTTAATTATGAAACCACTGCGAGAAGAACTTTTAAGAAGTTTTCTAGTCGTACTTGGACAAATATAATCTTAATTTCCACTAGAAAGTTGATAAGAATGTTTTTGTTTTGCTTCATGAAAACATCTATATGTTAATGAAACAAATTTGGAAAGAAAATGCCTTATTTTATTGAAGTTTTTTATAGATTTACTGGAGGATTTTATAGGATTTTTTATTATTACTAGTAACATGGTTAAGTGTGTGTGAATATATGAAGTTTTGTAACCTTTACCGAAACCCAAACAAAGCATTGGAAATTCAAATTAACAGATTCGAAATAACTACAGTTTTATCTAAACTGTATTTAATCATATTTATGTAGAAAAATATGAATTGATAAATCTGGTTCAAACAACCATTCAGTCTACTAATGAAAATCAAAATTTTATGTGTGTTTTTATTGCAATTTTCTTATTAAGTTTCCTGAGATATATTAAACATTTTTAGGACTTAGAAGGCAAAAAGTGTTAGTTAATAATCAGCAATAAAAGAGAAAAAAAGACTATCCCTATCATCTTGTAAATCTAGAGTTTTGTTATCGCTGTGGAATTAACGAGAAGAACGTTTTTCATACTTTTAATTAAAAGCATCAAAAGTATACAAATGGTGAAAAAAATATTAGTATGGAAAGAAAGGTAATAGAAAATAAAACAAGAGATAAATATTTCTTAGTTGAAAAGCAGAATTATTTACATTTTTAGGTTACTAATTCAAGGAGAAGAAATGAGATGATGCCCATCATAAAAGGATGCAAACTTCATCTGTGTTCTGCTACATAGCTGTAGTGCCTAGATATAAAAGGATTATATTTCTTGCAGTTTATATTTGGACATTTGTTTTAGTCAATTTCATGTACCATTGTCATTTATATCCTTTTGGATGAATGTTTAAAATACTAATGTTTCTTCCTCCATTTGACAGTTTTTAGATGTGATCTTTATGAAATCAATCAATAAAATACTTATTGATAAAAGTGGTTGTTTTGTGTGTTTCAATACCCTACGATAAATGTTATTCTTAGATATAGAATAAACATTAAAATAATTAAAACTGGCCAAAATTTAATGTTAAATTAGTTTTGTTGGTTTGAATTAAAAGTATAATATCTATACATATCTATCAATACATGTTAAAATCTTCTGTAAGTTTTTCCACAAAAGTAAATTCAAGCTCAGTATTAATTTGTCGAATTTTAGATTTAAAATGAGTGTTGCTCTTTCACCCAGCGAAATCATTTGCTGGAACTCTTATGAACATCGAAGTTATTCCAGAGTTCTCAGATTATTAAAGTTACTAGATAAAGAATTCGTTTTATTTATTTATTACATTATATTTTGTTACAGATTTTGCACTCCTATTGCCTTAAAAATGAAATCTAAAAGTTATTTAAGTAAAATATTTCACAAAAGGGGCCAATAAATACTCTACCAGATCAAGTGGCTACGATACTTATTAACTTTGAAGATATTCCAGAGCTCTTGAAGAATTAAAGTTATTTCTTAAATCTTCCTTTTATTAACTGAGTATATCATATTTTGTTACCGACTTTACCTACCTTAAAATAAAATCTACAGGTCATTAAAGTAAAACATTTTACAAAACAAGACAATAAATATTTTCCAAATGGAGGATATAAAAGTTCTTGAAGGTACTACACGGAATTTAATGAATATACTAGATAACAAGAAGTGCTATTAATATACGATGTTTTGAAACTTTTGTAGATTTTATTTAAAAGGTATATAAACCCAATTTTCGTGCAAGTAAAAAATTATGCTGACGACCGGAGAAAGTATTGCCTTTGTTTCTTTACTTTGAGTTTAAAAATAAGTTTAACTTAAAATTTCATAAACTAGGTCCAATAAGAGCCAATAAGTTTACGATATGTAAGAACAATAAGGTTGTTAAAAATCAATATTGTTTTCTGAATTTCGAACAAAATTTGCGTTAAATAAATATCGCTCAGGATGGCTATCTGCATTAACGCAAAATTTTCAAAAGATAAGAAAAGCAAAAAATAAGCCTATACTTTTTGTGTAGATATTAAATAAATAGTTTGATAATAGACACTTTACAGAACTGCACTAAGAGGCAGACTTGCTTAAAGTTCATTTGTATGTTGACCTGATTGTGCGCTGTTCATGTTCTGAGTCGCGACAATGATAGATAAATAATTATCTTAATATGTTACAAATTATCTTAAAGGTATACTTATTTTCAGACAGCATTTTTGAAGCACTTATGTTGGATCCCAGTTTTGCTAATACCGCGCTTGGTTATCGCGGTAAGGCTGTTTCTAATCATTTAATCAGAAGGAGCTCAAGAAGAATATTGCCTGTTTCCACATTCATTAAACTGACACTTCTTGACTTTGTTACCTGGGATTTTATGGAATAACAGGTGTATAGGTAAAGATTATACATTCTGACCAAGTGAAATTTTCTTTTAAATGCTACGAATAAAATTACACACCTGCATTGGAAAATGTTTTCCGGTTGAAAAGCATGTGGGAAATATATGCATAAATGGATAGAAAACTTACTTTTACTTTTCTTTTCGTCATCGATAGAAGAACTGACCCACTCGGTTAGGTACTCTTCAGCCTGTTGGACCCCTATCGGTGGATTTTAAAGAAATCTAGAGTTTAGTACTGTGTCTTTCGGGCATTGACTACGTAAAGTAAGGAACACTAAAAAAAGGACGACTACTTTACTTATCCTGAGCAATGTAAACTTGCTGTTGCTTGTAAGGAGGTACGTACATTATCAAGAGCTTCTTTGCAAACTGGTAATAGGTTATGTACTTCTGATAATTTAATATACGTTTTAGTTACTTTTCACTATTATGATATACGTTAGACATACTAATATAATAAGGCCAGGGTATAGATATAGGCCAGGGTATAGACAAATGTAAAGGTAAAATTCGAGCAAATGCTTATACATTACAAATCATGAAGCAAAACAAATTACAAATTATGTTAATAAAAATGTGCATGTATACAGGTTACGTTTACATTATGCAAAGTCTAATGGCAAGTTATAATGGCAATATTGCAGATTCACATATTCATATTATGCACTAATAATAGTTACAAATACATTGAATGAGTGCTGAAAGCAAAGAATTGTATTGTTACGGATTTCATATTTATTTGGCTATTTATTTAGAATTGTAATTAAAATTTCTTTATATTTCCCGTGCAATGCAGACGATTTTTGAAGAGAAAGCTACGTCGAAAAAAAAAAGAAAAAATAAAAGAGCGCTTGCATTTAATATTTAATAAATAAATATCTCGTAATTACTGTTGCAATCCAGAAAAATCTAGAAAAATCGAGATTGTTCTACTGATAATTAGAAAGATTATAAAAGCCGAATTGAAGCACCTCATCTCAGTTGCTGTTGTAGTTGTAGCTGTTCAAAGCGAACTGCTGTTTGTTTACTTTATGCTCTAACGATTTCGCTGTGAGATAGAATTAGTTTATCTGTTTTGAATTGAGTTTTGGTAAACGTTTGAGACATTGTGACATTGTGCGAATATCTCTGAAGAAATATTTCAGCATTTTGATTTATTTCTTGTGGAAAGAATAAATTTTTTGTAACTCTTTAAAGACTTGTGCATTCAATCCGTAACGAACCCGTACGCAAGCAACAGTACTAACATAGTTAATGCCATGTTAAGTATTAATTCAATTTAAGAAATACAATAAACGATAGAGAACATACTAAAATGTATTTCTTGATACCGACGTACTCTGATCTTCAGAAGTGTTAGTTTCATCAACATGAGCATTTTGTTCATGAAATTGATCATGATTTTTGAAACATTTTTATTATGCTATTGCAAAGTAATGAAAGTAATGAAAGTAACGTTTCTCAGTGTTCGTTATTTACGTCTCCCAAGTTTATATTTTTTCCATTTGTTACTGAAGACCAGAAGATTATTACTAGGCTACCAGACCTAGTAAATTTGCATAACATAAAACTAAAATTAGCAAAAAATTTTATTAATACAATTTACTCCATAATGACGTCATTTATACGCCAATATAACTTCACAAAATTTAGCTGTCTCCTAGGAAAATATGACAGCACAAGGGCTTTCTCATATTCACATTCATATTCTTTTATCTTTGTATAAGCTACTACCTGAATCAAGAAGGTAACGAAGATGTGAAGGATGTGAAGAAATACCTAAAATTACAATCATTGAATAAATACCTTGAAAAAACATAAGCTAGGAAACTGGAGAAAAATGCCAATGAATGTTAAGTACCTAAGTTTCAATTTCTTAAATCTCGAACGTCAGCATGTTTATTAATATTAGCTGCCAAATGTTAAATTATCCAACTTTTAGCATCATACTATCCGCGAAAACAGAGTTGCACTACCAGATCTGAAAAAGAGTACTGCGAAATTACCAAGCGGATGTATGAAGTTTAAGGATTGGTTTGAATATGGTAAAGCACTTGGTAAACTATGGTAAAGCTATCTGCGAAGAGGAGGGATGCCTTCGTGGAGGACTTTCTAAGGGATATTGGTTCGTATACACGTTACACATGGGAAAACCACGAAAATGTCCATGCAGCCAGCCCGTTCGCCAGATTCGAACCTCGGACGGAACTACCAGTGTTCAGGGACTTTAGCGTTCGGCCGCTGGTGGGCATCAAGTTAAATGAATTCTGGCCAGTTTAGCACGATCCTAGTTGGCATTCTGTAAATAAAACCATCTACTGAAAAGAAATTCTTTTGAGAGTTGATTTAAGAAAAATGCAGAAAGTTAGCGGTTCATAATTTCTTCTGATCACTAACATCATGTGGTTTCCTACCACAGAACCTTCACAATTTTTACAAGTTATAGCACAGCCTGATCGCTATCCAGTGCCGCTGTACTCGAATGAGCTTAGAAAAACATTAAAACATAAACGTTCGTTTAGAACAAATGTTTCACTTCTAGTTCCTAAGTAACGTGTCGGATTTGACACTATGTCTTTTGATGCGCATGGTAACTGCGGCAGCAATTTAAATAAAAGTTGTACTGAATTTCTTGGATAAATAAAGTACTTAAGTCGTCTCATTACTAGATTTTCGGACAAGTAAAAGCGGTATTATTACGAATTTTGTGTAAGTCTAAATAATTTTAGTGAAATTATATGTGAAATTGTAGTGTATTTTGTACATTCTAACAGAAAATGCTTGAAAGGGACGAATCTCTGCCGAAAAATAAGATTAAATGGATAAGTTTATTTAGCATGGGGGTAAATGGCTGTTTCACTAAACTGGCGAGATATCGCCAAGCTGGCGATGCTTTTGTGACCAATTTTTGTCCCTAAATTTGACGAGAAATCGCCGAAAGTCGCCAATCGTAGCGACCATTTGCCGGGATTTTGGTCAGTTTCCTTTATAATTGTATTGTAAATGAATAAATGTAATTAATCCCTATATGTAACTGTAACCGTATCAATTTCTCATATACCTTATAGTACACTGTTGAAAGAAAATAAGAGAATTTGCATATTTTATCGAATTGCATGAAAAGAACTGAACTGAAGGAAAAACCACTGATTCTAGATAAAAATGCAAATCTTGTACTGTAAATGCGTAAGCGTACACGTGTGTGTAGGCGGCGCCAGTAGAAAAAATAGGCTTTATAAGCGCGAGGAGGGTAAGACGAATTGCGTTCGCTAGCACACCTCGGCGAATTTCTTCGTGTTATCTTGCAGCAATCGGTTAAATTCACATCGGAACAGTAAAAATGAGTAACCACCAACATTTAGATGATGGAATAGGTGATATACAGATAGAGTTTTGATTTAACGCCCAGCATCCTGTGTAACCTATGGAAACAGTTCCAGGATATTAGATCCATCGAGAGAAACCTGGGCAAGGTCGTCCAAGAGCTACGAGGGGCAGAGAAGATAGATATTTGTTCATTTTTAGCGAGGCGTAACAGAGCGGCTACAGCTTCTCAGATCTCTCAGGACCTGTATGCAGCCACAGGAACCCATGTAACAAGGGTGACTGTTTTCAAAAGACTGAATGAGAGAGGGTTGTTTGCCAGAACACTGGCTGTTTGCGTCCCGTTTATGTCTATGTGCAGGAGAGTCCGATTAACATGGTGCAGACAACATAGTGATTAGAATACGGAGCAATGGGCGACCGTTCCGTTCCCCGACGAGTCCCGTTTTAGCTTAAAGACCGATTCTCGTCGTACTTTCAGATGAAGAGCCAGGGACCCGCTACCTACCCTCCAATGTCAGCGAAATCAAAAATTATGGCGGTGGCTGTGCAATGGTTTGGGTGGGCATCATGTTGGATGACCGCACACCTCACCAAGTCTTTGACAGAGGCGCTGTAACTGGTGTGAGGTATAGGGATGAGGTCTTGGAAGCCTATGTTTGCCTTTTCTGGGGTGCAGTGGGCCCCGAGTTCGTCTTAAAGGACGATAACGCGAGGCCACATAGAGCTCTCCTGGTCGACGAATTTCTCGAGAGTGAGGCTATTTGCCGGATGGATTGGCTAGCCAGGTCTCCAGACCTCAACCCTATAGAGCATGCCTGGGACGCTCTGGGGAGGGAAATTGCAACTTGCAGCCCCCTTCCGAAAACCATCCAGGATCTGAAAACCGCGTTGCTGAATGAGTGGGACTAATTGCTACTGGCACTGATAAACTGCCTTATTTCCAATATGATATCACGCTGCGAGGCCTGTGTGGCTGTAAGAGAAGATCATACCCCTATTAACCCATTTCTTTTGTGTCTTCTGCAACCGCTGTTTCAGACCTTTAGACTCTGATGAGTGTTACACATGAACATGTGTGTCTATTGTAACTGTTGAATGTTTATTTTGTTTGTATTATATCAACCTATGTTCACACTAAATTTTATTAAAATCTGTCCAGTAGTTCTGGAAATCGTAGATCAAATATGAAAATTCTCTTAATTTATTTCACCAGTGTAATTTCAAGAATTGAAAGGTACTATAGATTTCTCAGCGGACAGGAGAAAACAACATAAGACCGGAGTGAGAATTATTTTCTCTATAGTTCAGGGCTGAATTCGGAGTATTGAGACATATGTGTGAGTTTCGCCTTTTAAATGCGCTTTTCATTGCGTTACGTTCAATGTTCTTAGTAGTCTGAAGTATAACTACTGATTGTACAGGGTGTGGCAGAGCAGTTTGGTTATTTTTAAATTCAATTGAAGAAAAAAGAACGCATATATATATTTAATTCTTTGAACAGCATCAAGTACAACATGCAAACGTTATGTACACATTGTTTTAAAGATAATAACAGATAGATGGCGTCTATTATTGTCAACACACTATGTCAATCGAACTCGGAAGTTTCGTTCAACTCTTTCCAGCACATCGACGGATATGTTGGCAATGTTGTATTTGCTTATTTAAATTTAGAGTCCTGGAGCGACGGTTGCTTCGAAAAGGGCAGGGGGGAATAGTTGAGAAACCGGTCCTTAAAATTTTAGCCCCTTTGTTTAATTTTGCATCATGGAGTGGTCGAAGGAGAAGCAGGCGTTTGCTGTCAAGGCGTACTTTTGAAACGGTCGTTCAAATTGTCTATAGTGCAGGAACTTAATCCACGTGATTTTATTGCTAGAGAAAATTCATGTGAAGCGCTTCTTGCAATGCCTGACGGCGTGCTTGTTTTCTTCAGTGATGAGGCATACTTCTATCTTTCGGAATCGGTAAATAAGCAGAACACGCGCTATTGGAGTCCTCATAGCCCTAGACAACTTCATCAGCGTTCCCTACATTCACAACGTGCAACTGTTTGGTGTGAAGTATCCCGAGTTGGAATAATTGGACCATGGTTTTATGAAGAAAACGAACGGGCCTTTGCAGTGACTTCTGAGCTTTATGTACACATGATTGAGGAGTTCTTCTTACCAAAATTCAAGGAGATAAATGTGGGAGATGTATGGTTCCAACAGGAACGTAAACTTCACACGTTGTACTTGATGCTGTTCAAAGAAATAAATATATATATGCATTCCTATTTCTTTTATTGAATTTCAAAATAAGCAAACTGCTCTGCCCCCTCCTGTACTTCGTGATACTGAGAGGATTGCTAGAGTATTTTTGTGGAAATTTCCAGAACGCTCTTTTGGTAAAATAAATTTAGCAAGTTATTCTCTCTAAGTGTGTCTTAAATCCATTACGAGCGTATATGCACTCCACAGTGTAATTATACACGCTATCATTTGCTCCAAATTATTATATAATCCTTAAAACAACAAGGTGCGCTTGAAAAGCGTTAACGCCGATCACACTTTCGCCGTTGTAAACAAACCAAAAAAGTATTTAGAATTTTTTAATTTTTTCTAGACAGTCATATATAACTCAATATTTGGATGGTCTTTGCTTCCATTTATAACATTATAAGCGACTTCATGGTGCTGCAACTCATTATCAGCATGTGCTCACTTAAACAAATTTAGGCCGACATAAATGCTTACCAATGCTTAACAATGCGAAATATTACAAAATTCCTTTTTGTTAAAACATCTTGAATGCTATAAATATATGAAACCGCAAAGCTTTGGAACAGTTGCATGGACTCTTTGAAAGGAATAAATATTTGTATTTTCATTCTTTCCATTTCCTCTCATTTACCATAGACTGAACTAAATCAAAGGTAAAAATACATTGCCGGAATAAAATATATTTTAAAGCCAATATAGGAGTTATGTCCACTAAATTTTAGTAGCGAGACTGATTGTCAATTTAGTTTCCGGAAGGTTTCATAAGCATGTTTCACTTGTGAATCTAGGGAAATTGCATTTACCGAGTCTAAAAACTGTGAAGATAAGAGTATTTGAACTATACGTTTGTAAAATCTGTAAACAATCTACGTATGCATAACAGTATTTATATTGTAGTATTTAAAATTTTTACTGACTTTTCGTCAGATAAAAAACTATAAAATAACACTGATCAATATTCACCCGGTTATAATTATTCATACATAGCTTATTCCAAAATTTTCTGAACTTTCATTGCATGTTTTGTCATATTTTCTGACAAAATATAGAATTGAAATTGAAAAATTACAAAAGTTAATTAAAAAATAATTTCTGAATACAATACTTTGAGTTCGTATTTCGGGCTTAATATTATTTCGATTTTTTATTTTTCGAGTAAAATCCAAGTTTTCTAAATTCAAAACGATTTAGAAGTGCTGCCATCTATGAGCAACTAACAAGACTAATAAGAGGGCTTGTTTGTTTATTACGAGCAGCTCGCCCACCTAACCAAAGGATTCTTCGGTTCTCCTAGTAGTAGGTACAAATAACGGCAAACACGCTTAAGTAGAATTCCCATTGGTGATCGCCTATTATTGATATAATTCATAACTTTTCTTGATAATTTCTTGCCTTATCAAAAATTGATGAAATCCATTCTAAGTTAAAAATTCCACTTATGATAAAACCTTTCCTTGTATGTTTTAAAAGTGGACAGGTCTCCACGAAGTGTTTAGAATTTCCATTCTCATTTTAGCTGCCGCAGAGGTTGGAGTTTTGAATAGTAAATATTTTAAAGTGCGCAGGAAAACTGTCGTGACCCGTTAAAATTTAATTTAAATCTATGTCACTACACGTTTGTTCGTTTCTTATTCTTACCAGTCTCCTATAGTTTTTATTATAGTTTTTATTTTTGTCGGAAATTTCATATTTTCTTTTCCTAATTTTTAGGCATAAAATACTTCATAAGGGCCATGACCTTCTTTAACCCCTGCAGCTCAATGATTTCAGTGTCATTTTGTGTAGTAGCCTCTTTGACAAATGCGTCCGCCCTCTCCTTTCGATTAAAACCCACATGTGCTTTTACCCAATTCAAAATAATTGCATGGTTCCCAGGAAATCAAAATAAAATTTTTTTTCACCTGCTGTTGGTTTATTTGTCTGGCCTGAGTGCCTATAAAGTTGATAAATTGTCGTGATTTCTTCGGTTGTAATATAGGACTAATAGTGCTTCAGAAATTAACTATAAATTATAATTTATGATTTGTGGTTTCATCCTCTCTAATACTATTTTAAATTTAGTTTTCTGTAAATTTTTGAGGTCTTGAGGCGTTTTTAAAAATATTTGTGACCTAGCTGCCTCTTTTTATTTTAATTAATTCTTGTCTTGTTTTAGTAGTACTTTTCTTCCACGCGTAGGGAAAAGGGGCGTCTAACTGAGACGATTTAGATTAGTATTGAAAGATGTAATAGATTTTAAAATTTAGTCAATTAATTGACGCGGTATTGTCTCAATTGGTCGTCAGTTGAAACGCGTGGAGGTAATATTTCAGTGAAAGGGGCACGGTTTCCTTTTCCCCTGACGAGACAACTATGCAACTCACTGACATATAACCATTTTTGTTTATTGTATACCTTGTTTTTACTGCAACTTCAGCTTTTCCCAATTTTGCCAAAAAATTACAATTTTCTAGGCATTATTTGAGTTATATTTTCATGTGAATTTTTGCTTATGATTTTAAGTTTTAATTGTATTTAATGTGTAACTTTGGCACTAACGTGCTTCTTTGAATAGGATTTCAGAGGGTTTAGGGTGTACTATGGCTTTTGCATTCTTACTTGTTAATAATAGAATTATAAAATTGCAGATAGATGCGCAGTTTTTAGAAAACCATAAAACGCTATAGTTCAAGTTTTAACTTTTTAAAGAAAAATATTACTTTACTTCTAGCAGCTGTAAGCGCTTAAGTTGTTCTTCAATTTTTTCATAAAAGGAAAGCAAATAAAGCTAATAAGGCATCCAAATCTCTTAATTCCTTTTCACCCAGGATAATTATCCTATAACTACACTGTAAAGCAGGCTAGCTCCCTATTTACTTTTAAACTATGGCTCAAATTAAAAACATTAATATAATTAAATGAAGCAATTCGCTTTGTAAATGCTGTAGGTTAAATGCCATGCTTCCACCAACTAAAACTCTTAAACAACAAACACTTTGAAAAACGTACAATTGTATCTACCAAATAACATGTAAAACATGTTCTCTGCAGTACATAGGTCAAACAAAAAATTATCTTAACTTAAGAATTAACAACCATAGATCACACATTAAAAAATTTGCGAGCAACAATAAATTTTCAACTGATCATAATCAAAACACAGCTATTTTAGAACATTTTCAAATGCATAGCTTTGAAAATATCGAAATCACGATCTTAGAAATAGTACCAGACTATAAATTAAGACTCTTCAAAGAATCCATTTACATACTGCAAAAAAGAGCACTTTATCCTTATGGACTTAACTCCAATTTAAGCAATACCACTAATAAAATCAAGGAAAATTCTGTCTACGGACAATTCAGATTTTTTAGCCAACCAACTTCCAGAGGAAAAAGAGGAGGAAATAAAATTAAAAAATTTTTTTCAGCTCAAGATATAGATATAATGTTACATAAAATTTCTAACTTCTTTACACATGAATCTTTCGTTAAACAAACTATTAATTTAATGCATAATTTGAAGAATAATACTTTATGGAAACTTCTTAACAAAGTTAAAAAACAATTTATAGGAACAGAGATCATTAAAGATTTAATCATTGATTTCTGCAACTTTAAACTCAGTAATAGTAACTTTTTTCGTAAAAAAATCTTCTGTAAAATACAATTCAAACATCCATTATATGATCAGCTAAAAATATCTAGTATTTTTAAAAAATATCAATCCCTATTACCTGACACTAGCTTACAAGTTACACCGTGCTTCAAATACGAAAAAACAATAGGCTCTTTAGTAATTAATCACCATGAAATTAGTTCCAACAACGAATGCAACTGTCTTCAACCGGAATTTAAAAACTTTGTTGATCAATATCACAAGCACATCATCACAGGAGACTTAAGCATTGTTCAGGACCAGCAACTACGTCAAGTCATGCAACTAGGAACCAAATTTCGTCCCACATTCTCACTGAGAAAAGAATTTTGTACGCAACAATTCCACAACGATCTCAATAAATTTATCATAACTATCAGTAATCGCACAAGCCTACCCACCACTACCTTTTTAGAATGGAAAACGGCAATAAGTAAAGCATTTGAGCATACGTTGATTAAACTTCCCCAGTTATCAGCATTACACAATAAAAAACTTCTACTCACTCAAATTAAAAAACTGCAAAATATTTTTATAATCACCAAAATTGATAAAGCCAGCAATAACTTCAGTATTTGTTGAAAAAAATTCTATTATGATCTTTTGCACCAAGAATTAAATAGTTCTAGCACTTATCAAAAAGTTAAAACCAGCTCCAAAATTCTATTAAATAAGTTTAATGCTCTGCATAAAAGACTGAACCTTCATCCTATTAAAATTAATAATAGATTTACTAATCTGTATGCTTTACCCAAGTTCCACAAAACACCAATTAAATTTAGGTTTATAGCAAACAGCACTAAAAGCTACTTAAAAGAAATCGACTATAAATTTTCACAAGTACTAAAACTCATCATGAAATATATCAATGAATACGATTTTCAAGGATTACATTATAACTGGATTATTACTAACAATGAAAAAATTATCAGCACTATTAATGAAATAGAAATTCATAATATTCAGTGCTATGATTTCGAAAATTTATATACTACACTTCCCTTAGAGGATATTCTAAACAGCTTGCAAGATCTTCCAAAACTGTTCCCACAAATTTTAAATTTTATTACTCAAGACAGTTGGACCTTGTATCTTAAAAGCATCCTTTTTAATAATTATATTCTCTTTAATAATACTTTCTTTAAACAAATAAAAGGAATTCCAATGGGAGGTAACAGTTCAAGCTCCATTTGTGGACTATTCCTATTCTCATGTGAATTTAATTTCCTACGTTCACTTAACAAAAATGAATACCAGTATTTTAAGTACATTTTTAGATACGTAGATGACATTATTACCTTTAATAATTATGGAAAACTAAATAATAAACAGATTTATCCTTCCAGCCTAAAGCTTAATATCACTAATAGCCAACAAGACGAAATTGTTTACCTTGACTTACAAATTAATAACTTTAAACATATTAAAATATTCGACAAACGTCGTGAATTTGCCTTTCCTACTTTAAAACTTACTAACTGGAAGTCCAATATCTCGAAAAAAATAATAATTAATACTATTCATTCACAAATAATCAGAATTAAAAGAATTTGCAACAATGCCGACAATCTTAAAGAAGATTTACTCCACTTAATTAAAGTACTCAATGAAAATCAAATACCTAGCAATACAATCCAAACAGCGCTTAAAAAAGCTGGCATTTACCCTTTTATTTTTTAAATCATATAATTAGGATAATGATACGTTTACTTAAATCTATTACTAGAAGGTAAATAGTTGATGGCCAATTTGTATGATTTAATGTACAAATGTAAAATAATTTTAGTTCTCTTCGAACCTAATTATCACCGTTACATTATATTCTTTTAAAACAGTGATAAATCGGCCAGTCTATCTCTTTAACTAAAAAAATGGGCTAATTTCTTTTCAATAAAGTGGCACGAAAGCCCGCTTGCCTGAAGACAACTGTTAAATTCTACTTCTCTTTTTTCCCTATCTTTTGGCCAATTATTAACAAAAAAATACGATTTCTAGCCATTTTGAAACATTTACACCAGCTCTTGGTTCTTCATTAGAAGGACGCCATTTTTTAACAACCAGCTTTTCAAGTTGACACCCCCCGGCCACGGGTAACCTTCTCATTCGTCCAGAAAGTTTTAGGCGGAAATAAGCCTTCACTCCGTCCCCTCCCCCTGTAAGTTTAGGATTGCAAAGATTTCTTAACTAAACTTACAGCCCCGTAGAATTGCTTTGCTTTTCTGTAAATTCTACACGTTTTTATTTCTTTTCGGCAAGACTTCAAGAAGGTGAGTCTTAATTTTTAATTTGTATATCTTTTTGCAAAAACATTCTACACAAAAGTGTACGTTTTTTCCACAAAGTCCAATATGTTTTTAAATACTTCTTTCTTCCAATTTAGCAGCTTCGTTACTTTAAGCAAGAGGGCCCCCATTTTTTAGATTTTCTTGATTTCTTCGGTTGTAATATAGGACTAATAGTGTTTCAGAAATTAACTATAAATTATAATTTATGATTTGTGGTTTCATCTTCTCTAATACTATTTATAAATTTAGTTTTCTGTAAATTGTAGAGGTCTTGAGGCTTTTTTAAAAAAATTTTTTTAAAATTATTTGTTACCCAGTTGCCTCTTTTTACTCTTTAATTCTAATTAATTCTTATTTTGTTTTGTTTTGTAGTACTTTTCTTCCACGCGTAGGGAAAAGGGGCGTCTAATTGAGACAATTTAGATTAGTATTAAAAAATGTAATAGATTTCAAAATTTAGTCAATTAATCGACGCGGTATTGTCTCAATTGGTCGTCAGTTGAAACGCGTGGAAGTAATATTTCAGCGAAAGGGGCACGGTTCTTTTCCCCTGACGAAACAACTATGCAACTCTCACTGAGATATTACTATTTATTATTGTATACTTTGTTTTTATTACAACTTCAGCTTTTCCCAATTTTGCCCATAAATTACAATTTGCTAAGCATTATTTGAGTTATATTTTCATGTAAATCTTTACCTAGGATTTTAAGTTTTAATTGTATTTAATATGTAATTTTGGCACTAACGTGCTTCTTCGAATAGGATTTCAGAGGGTTTGGGATGTACTATGGCTTTTGGCATTCGTACTTGTTAATAATAGAATTACAAAATTGCAGCTAGAGGCGCAGTTTTTACGAAACCATTAAATCTATCGTTCAAGTTTTAACTTTTTAAAGAAAAAATTTTGCTTTACTTCAAGCAGCTGTAAGCGCTTAAGATGTTCTTCAATTTTTTCAATTTTTTCATAAAAGGAAAGCAAATAAAGCTAATAGAGCATCCAAATCTCTTAGTTCCTTTTCACCCAGGATAATTATCCTATAACCACACTGTAAAGCAGGCTAGCTCCCTCTTTACTTTTAAACTACGGCTCAAATTAAAAACATTAATATAATTAAATGAAGCAATTCGCTTTGTAAATGTTGTAGGTTAAATGCCATGCTTCCACCAACTAAAATTCTTAAACAACAAACACTTTGAAAAACTTACAATTGTATCTACCAAATAACATGTAAAACATGTTCTCTGCAGTACATAGGTCAAACAAAAAATTATCTTAACTTAAGAATTAACAACCATAGATCACACATTAAAAAATTTGCGAGCAACAATAAATTTTCAACTGATCATAATCAAAACACAGCTATTTTAGAACATTTTCAAATGCATAGCTTTGAAAATATCGAAATCACGATCTTAGAAATAGTACCAGACTATAAATTAAGACTCTTCAAAGAATCCATTTACATACTGCAAAAAAGAGCACTTTATCCTTATGGACTTAACTCCAATTTAAGCAATACCACTAATAAAATCAAGGAAAATTCTGTCTACGGACAATTCAGATTTTTTAGCCAACCAACTTCCAGAGGAAAAAGAGGAGGAAATAAAATTAAAAAATTTTTTTCAGCTCAAGATATAGATATAATGTTACATAAAATTTCTAACTTCTTTACACATGAATCTTTCGTTAAACAAACTATTAATTTAATGCATAATTTGAAGAATAATACTTTATGGAAACTTCTTAACAAAGTTAAAAAACAATTTATAGGAACAGAGATCATTAAAGATTTAATCATTGATTTCTGCAACTTTAAACTCAGTAATAGTAACTTTTTTCGTAAAAAAATCTTCTGTAAAATACAATTCAAACATCCATTATATGATCAGCTAAAAATATCTAGTATTTTTAAAAAATATCAATCCCTATTACCTGACACTAGCTTACAAGTTACACCGTGCTTCAAATACGAAAAAACAATAGGCTCTTTAGTAATTAATCACCATGAAATTAGTTCCAACAACGAATGCAACTGTCTTCAACCGGAATTTAAAAACTTTGTTGATCAATATCACAAGCACATCATCACAGGAGACTTAAGCATTGTTCAGGACCTGCAACTACGTCAAGTTATGCAACTAGGAACCAAATTTCGTCCCACATTCTCACTGAGAAAAGAATTTTGTACGCAGCAATTTCACAACGATCTCAATAAATTCATCATAACTATCAGCAATCGCACAAGCCTACCCACCACTACCTTTTTAGAATGGAAAACGGCAATAAGTAAAGCATTTGAGCATACGTTGATTAAACTTCCCCAGTTATCAGCATTACACAATAAAAAACTTCTACTCACTCAAATTAAAAATCTGCAAAATATTTTTATAATCACCAAAATTGATAAAGCCAGCAATAACTTCAGTATTTGTTGAAAAAAATTCTATTATGATCTTTTGCACCAAGAATTAAATAGTTCTAGCACTTATCAAAAAATTAAAACTAGCTCCAAAATTCTATTAAATAAGTTTAATGCTCTACATAAAAGACTGAACCTTCATCCTAATAAAATTAATAATAGATTTACTAATCTGTATGCTTTACCCAAGTTCCACAAAACACCAATTAAATTTAGATTTATAGCAAACAGCACTAAAAGCTACTTAAAAGAAACCGACTATAAATTTTCACAAATACTAAAACTCGTCATGAAATATATCAATGATTACGATTTTCAAGGATTACATTATAACTGGATTATTACTAACAATGAAAAAATTATTAACACTATTAATGAAATAGAAATTCAAAATATTCAATGCTATGATTTCGAAAATTTATCTACTGCACTTCCCTTAGAAGATATTCTAAGCAGCTTGCAAGATCTTCCAAAACTGTTCCCACAAATTTTAAATTTTATTACTAAGGACAATTGGACCTTGTATCTTAAAAGCATCCTTTTTAATAATTATATTTTCTTTAATAATACTTTCTTTAAACAAATAAAAGGAATTCCAATGGGCGGTAACAGTTCAAGCTCCATTTGTGGACTATTCCTATTCTCATGTGAATTTAATTTCCTACGTTCACTTAACAAAAATGAATACCAGTATTTTAAGTACATTTTTAGATACGTAGATGACATTATTGCCTTTAATAATTATGGAAAACTAAAAAATACACAGATTTATCCTTCCAGCCTAAAGCTTAATATCACTAATAGCCAACAAGACGAAATTGTTTACCTTGACTTACAGATTAATAACTTTAACATATTAAAATTTTCGACAAACGTCACGAATTTGCCTTTCCTACTTTAAAACTTACTAATTGGAAGTCCAATATCTCGAAAAAAATAATAATCAATACTATTCATTCACAAATAATTAGAATAAAAAGAATTTGCAACAATGCGGACAATCTTAAAGAAGATTTACTCCACTTAATTAAAATAATGAAAATCAAATACCTAACAAAATAATCCAAACAGCACTCAAAAAAGCTGGCATTTACCCTTTTATTTTTTAAATCATATAATTAGGATAATGATACGTTTACTTAAATCTATTACTAGAAGGTAAATAGTTGATGGCCAATCTATGTGATTTAATGCACAAATGTAAAATAATTCTCGGTCTCATTGAACATAATATCACCGTTACATTATATTCTTTTAAAACAGTGATAAATCGGCCAAAGTCTATCTCTGTAACTAAAAAAATGGGCTAATTTATTTTCAATAAAGTGGCACGAAAGCCCGCTTGCCTGAAGAAAACTGTTAAATTCTACTTCTTTTTTCCCAATCTTTTGGCCAAATTATTAACAGAAAATACGATTTCTAGCCATTTTGAAACATTTACACCAAGCTCTTGGTTTTTCATTAGAAGGACGCCATTTTGTTAACAACCGGCCTTTCAAGTTAACACTCCCCGGCCACGGGTAACCTTTTCATTCGTCCAGAAAGTTTTAGGCGGAACTATGCCTTCACTACGTAACCTCCCCCTGTAGGTTTAAGATTGCAAAGATTTCTTAGCTAAATTTACAGCCCCGTAGAATTACTTTGCTTTCTGTAAATTCAACACGTTAATTTTTCGGCGCGACTTCAAGAAGGTGAGTCTTATTATTATTTTTATATCATCTTGCAGTAACATTTTACACAAAAGTGTACGTTTTTTCCACAAAGTTTAATATGTTTTAAGTACTTCTTTCTTCAAATTTAACAGCTTCGTTACTTTAAGCAAGAGGGCCCCCCATTTTTTAGATTTTCTTGATTTCTTCGGTTGTAATATAGGACTAATAGTGTTTCAGAAATTAACTATAAATTATAATTTATGATTTGTGGTTTCATCCTCTCTAATACTATTTTAAATTTAGTTTTCTGTAAATTTTTGAGGTCTTGAAGCGTTTTTAAAAATATTTGTTACCTAGCTGCCTCTTTTTATTTTAATTAATTCTTGTCTTGTTTTAGTAGTACTTTTCTTCCACGCGTAGGGAAAAGGGGCGTCTAACTGAGACGATTTAGATTAGTATTGAAAGATGTAATAGATTTTAAAATTTAGTCAATTAATTGACGCGGTATTGTCTCAATTGGTCGTCAGTTGAAACGCGTGGAGGTAATATTTCAGTGAAAGGGGCACGGTTTCCTTTTCCCCTGACGAGACAACTATGCAACTCACTGACATATAACCATTTTTGTTTATTGTATACCTTGTTTTTACTGCAACTTCAGCTTTTCCCAATTTTGCCAAAAAATTACAATTTTCTAGGCATTATTTGAGTTATATTTTCATGTGAATTTTTGCTTATGATTTTAAGTTTTAATTGTATTTAATGTGTTCTCCCGACTTTAAGGAATCTTTTTATCCAATTTAAAGCAAAGTTAATAGCAATGGCCTCTGCCTAAAATGCTGAATTATATTCAATTTACTTATATTTATCATAGTCTATCTCAATTGCATAATAAAAAACTGTAAAGACAAAAGTGACGTTCTCCCCCACACGGGACTCATCAGTATAGACATAGTATTCTCCTACCTGGAAAGGATGGATTCCTTTTATACATAATAGATTTCTTCAATGCAGGGTATGTTTTATTAATACAAAAATCTTTGAAAAACCCAGCGGTTAAGAATGTTGCCATAAAAAATTGGAAATCCAGTCTACTATTATCAATAATAATTTGTCGTAATATATTAAACATTATGTTGAAGGAAGGGATATACTGCACATACGGATATTAGTTCTGTGGAGACTGTTCTGAAGTATATGTTAACATCAATAGCCAGGACTGTCTGAATTGTATGTAGTTTCATTCTAAGGCCCATTTCACACGAACAACTGCTTCGGACAATTTTTCTGCTTGGTTTACTATTGAAAGAAAGAAGCTCGATTTTTTCCTTCTTTTTGAAAAGAAAAATGCAAGTTGTTCGTTTTCAACCAATCTGCTATCAGCTTGTTTGTAATGGAGAACCAGTTTCCTTTGTGTTAACCCCAATGTGATCTGTGGTGACTGGCTCCAAATAGTTGTTCTTCCGAAAGAAACGGACGTGTGATAGCAGCCTAAAAGACGCACAAGCTCAGCCTCTCGACGAACCCATACTCCTATGCCGTACATAATTATTGAAATGAAGACAGTTTCATTCCTGAAGATGGCATGTCCAATCGACAACACCTGTCTTGAGACCATCCTTCTATAGTTTGTCAATAACATAGTAGCCAATCGAATAAAATTTTACTATCGTCTTTGTGTTTGCAATTAAATTAATTTAGACAGAATATTTATAAGAAAACTTTCGAGCGATTTTCTTTTTGTTTCACACATTGTCATTTTGTGTTTTAAAAAACGAAAAGCCAGTTCAAATGTGTTCAACCATTTTAAGTAACGTTTTTTTGTTAGCAATTTAAATAAATTTTTATTTCGCGCTACATTCCGATGCGATCCATGCTATAGTCAAAGATTTCCGATTTCTCATACTAGATTAATTGAATCAGAAGATTAATGCTTAGCCTAGTTAAACATTTAAAATCTACTTTGAATGGAATAGTTTTAAGGAATGAGTTATAAATGCATTATACGGTTTTGCTGTGCAGTCGGTACTAACTTGTATGCAAATTTAGTATATGAGGTATTTCTCCCGCCTTCTTCGCATGCCATCGTAGGGTAGTTGTTAGCATGCTGGTCGCGTAACCGAGTGGTCCCCGGTTCGATTCCCGGCGAAGGCGTTGCTCACTTTTCAATCTCTCTTGCTTCATAAGTACCTAATGTCTCTACAAGTATTATTATTAATTACAAATAGGAATTACTTCCTTTAATAATCAAATGTAAACTAGCACATATACAATTAAAATTAACTTTAAGTATATTATCAAACGGTCATTTTCATTCGTACTTAGTAATTCTTTATAACATTTAAATACGTAAACATATATACGTTTTCATTCCATGAATGAAAACTGAAACCGAGTTTTAAGAATATTTGAAGGGAATGGTTTTTAAGAAAAAAAAATTATCATGCATCATAATAATGAAAGACGCAAAAAAACAAAAATTCTGGTCTCGAAACTTAAACTTCTGAACCAGAAAGTTGCAGCAAAAGAGCAAATATTATGTGATAGAAAATATGCACAGAATAATCTTGCTTCCATGTGATGCATCTTAACAACCAATACCTAAAAGAATGCAATTTCAAATCCAAAACTAGAATGGTCCTACTAGAAATAGAATGATATTTAGAACGATTTTTTATAAAATGCAGAAACATTTCAAGCAGTCGGATTAATGACTGAGATGTGAAAGATCCTACCTTAAGACTTTTTGACTTTCACCTTTAAAAGTTCCTAACTGGAGCTTTGGCAGACTTGATTGATAGTCAGGAAAATAATAAAAGGGCAAGATCGGATACCTTTGAAGTATGAAAGAATACTAACCTCGATGTAGATGAAACAAAAAATGCAAAATTTTTGCTTGTTATCAATCGGAAGACTTAAGCACGTTTCTGCAGTTATTTATGCTCTGTTGTGAGGTTTATTTCTTTAAAAATGTGAGATTTAAGGTTTTTGGAAGAATTTTTATACTTATGAAGCAGTCAAATGTACAGTAGAACTGTAATACTAGGACTAATATGTAATACTAGGCTAATGTCCACGTACATAATCGAAGAAAAGTTTTACTAACTAGGTTGTTTTATTTTTTTGAAAGTTTGCTAGATATTTATTTAATGCAAGTTATTAATGTAATGTAGAGGTAACTCAAGCAATAATTCAAAATATGGCGATAACGCCTCAATACTCAAAAACATTTTGATGCTAATTGCTATACAGAAACCTACAATCGATCAAACTCAACAAATATTTTCCTCACATTACTTTTAAATGCTAGCCATTTTCAGAGGTCGTGCATAGGAAAGAGACGTAATATGTCTCACTGTATTACACATTACGCTAACTAAAAATTTAGTTTTCATTCTAAAAAAATAAACAGCTGAACACGCACAAAATAAGTAATTAGCTGCAGATAACCTGCTCATTAAAACACAGTGATCGCAAACTGGTAGCCGCGACCCTCAGGTGATTTAAGAGATTATTCTTTGCTTCTCGTTACTAAAGATGAATGTTATTGATCAGATATCCGATTCCATCGCGTATATTTTCATTTTCATATTTAAAGGAGATTTCAATTAATTATTTTAGGTCATAATTAGATAATTTACTAGTTTCTGAGAAATTTTCTCTTAATTTTGGCATGTAAAATATTTAAAATTACTTAGACAATTTTCGCACTTAACAGTTTATTAAAAAACATATTTTAGCTGTTATCAGTTAGTTCTCCAACAAAATATATAAAAATCAAGAAAAGTTTTCTCTGGAAACATCAATCTTCTGTGTTTGAAATAACCATTGCGTTCAACCGAGCAGATAGACCGATGAGTACATGTTACCATAATCGTTAAAAATTTAAAAAGGAAATTTTTTATAATTGAAAAAAAGAAATGTAATGCATACAAAAGTTATGCATAAGTTGCATCATGATTTTTATTGCAGCAAAAATAACACATTTCTTAAATACCGTTTTATTCATTACATAAGGAAAAACACCCTATGTTCATATAAAAAAATTAAATGTGTAACTCTTACATACTGATTACATATTTACAAATTTCCTTTTGTTTATGTGGAAAACGATATACCCGAGTTTTGGAAACGGTAACTTCATCAACAGACTAATTAATATTACCACATATCAGAAATAATGATGATACAGATCGCAAATGGAAGCTTAAGTTAAAAATCTCATATTCTGTTTAATGCAGGTACACCCCAAAGTATCAAGCGTATAAGACTTAGGTTGAATTCTCAGCTCCTATTACGATTAGATTGGATTTTCATCATGTTTTCCATGTGCAATATAAATATTAATTTGTACCTCTTAGAAGAAATAGCCAGAAGAAATCCCTCCTGAAATATTAGGCATTATATGTTTTGCCATAGCTGATTAAATATCTATAGTTTTAGCTGAAATATAAGGCTGCATGCCGAAATTTAATGTATACAAAAGTTATACGCTTTTTTATAAATAGCAATTAAAAATGTATTATTTATTAGTTAACAAAATTACGCTTGTTTATAAATAGTAATTAAAAAGTATTATTTATTAGTTAACAAAAGGAACATTACATGTATATTGTTTACATAAGAATTGAAACAACTGATGCCCTGAAATACACTTGCATGCAATTTCTTTGAAAGTAATAATTACATTTAATTACTCTTTATGCATTATGTACCGGCATCCCAGACGAATGTGTCACAGTATTCTTTAGAAGACATCACAGGCTTCGGACATTTCCCACATTGTGTGACCAGTCTAAGAATATCTTCCATATAAAGTACTGAGAGTTGGTTTTCAAAGCATTTGTGAACGGCCACTTTTCCTCAATACCGAGTGAAAGTTCTAACGCTCCAAATTTGTTTCTACATCAACATTCTGAGAACCCACTATTCCCACAATTTAAGATACGCCATCTCAGTCAGTGTCTTCTGTGCCTCCCCATAACTCATATTGAATGGATTAGCTGTGGGTCGAATTTTTTTTGTATTCGCAGAAATAACTTATTGTCCTCTGTGGCAACAACATTGATTTCACCTGGAAGGGAATAATCCCTTTGTCGTTCACGTTTTTCATTATACACTTTTGCTTAATATACTACTGTTCTTTCTGAGGAGCATTAAACGGCATGCATTTGCTTCACACTAAAACTCCTATTGGTTGGCATTATCCAGTACTGAGGAACTATATGACAGCATGTTGACGTATTTTGGACGGATTTTGTATGTCGAACTCAATCTTTCAGGGGTTGTACCTGCAAAGACAAAGCACATTGCCAATTATTTATGCTGTTTATGAGTTACGATATGTACCGTATATGCCTTCATAACTACACATTCCTTTTCTCATATCATATTACAGTTATGGCCAACGAATGGGTTTCAGCTAATCATCTCGATCCCAATGCTGCAGCTTGGGGCATTTGGCTTTTCCCAAAAGAGAACTGCTTTAGGGAAATTCCAAGTTTTTTAAAGACCTTAATTCCTATTTGAGAAGAAACATACTTATTTCTTCCTCTGAGTATATTAGTGACTTCTCAAACTGGAAAACCACTTTAGCAGCATATGCTGGGTGTGACCTTGTATTTCGGACTCCCAAGTTGCGCGTAGAAGGAGTTCCACCCAAGAGCATTACAAGTCAGAAGATCAAGATCAGATGTCTTGAGCAGTTCTACCGACTAATGACTAACACATTTTTCATGCGTTTTAACAGGGTCGATAACGCTGTGTTTCTCGAAACGTTTTCTGCCTGATTTCATGCCTGATACCTTTCTTGATTTCTAGAACATTATACAGGAGCTGAAATAACAGATTTGTCAGCCAAAAAAAAAGAATATTCTCAGAATACTTTTGATTCCCAGATGTTTCTTTTAAAAACAAATCAAGTTCCTTTTTCTGAAATGATTACGAGCATAATATTTTACAGGAATCGTAATATGCCTAATTACGGCTTTTAATCAACATCGTAAATTCATCTTGTTGCAAATTTGTGATAAATATTTCAAAAGAAAGAGTCGTAGAAGTTGGTAAAAGAGCAGAAACGTATATATATAGTATGTAAATTTCTGAAAGTTATGCATATGCAAATTACTGCATAAAATAGTTCACAGTTAGCAAACCTAAGATACATCCAGCTGAGCGAAATGGGAACAGCCACAAATGGTATTCCAGAAGAATATATGGCGGAAATGATATACCAGTTCTTGAATCCTAGATTGTAATACTTCTACGAGAGTATATTATTTCACTGTAGTGTGAATTCTAAAACTTCACAGTGGTCCAAAAGCGTCTGAAATCTCAAGAATTATTAAAAACGTTTTTGATTTTCCGTTTCATTCCGGCATAAAATAGAACTGCAGCGTTAACAAACTTTAAATACAGAAAGAAAAGTAAAATAGGATTAGGCGACTGTTTCTTGATTTTACGCGGAAAAGAAACGTTAATGGCGCTGAAAACAAAGGGCAAACTACAACGCGGGAAACGCAAATATAGATATTTTTGTTTCTGCAGTCTTAAAATGTAAGCACGTTTTTCAGTTTCTTTTGTTTATATTGTTAAAAGGATTTCTTTATTTTCAAATACAAAGTCTTTATAGATCTCCTTACTTATTACTGAAGAAGTTTTGGTACATACGAATTCCTCAAGAATAAAAGTTTTCCCAGAAAATTGTATTTAGAAGAATGAACGTTAAATATGGTATATATATATATACATATATTTAATATTAGAATTTAACTATTACATCCTAGGAACAGAATTTCAACATTATTGTAATCGATTCAATATTATTGTAAAGTGTTATTTTAGTTTATTTTGCATTATATCTATATCTATCTATCTATCTATATATATATATACAAAAAGAGACAGATAATAGTATTATTTTAACTTATCTTGCATTATGCGTATGTATAGAATAGTATTATTTTTATTTTCCATTATGTATATACGTATGTATATATATGCAAGATATAACAAAATACGACTGACGACCTCAAAATTAACTGATCTAGATTTGGTGCTCTCCCCCTCAATTCATCTGTTCTCCTAAATTCGAGGTCTTTCTATGTTACCTAACGTTTTAATGCAGCTACCTCCTGCCCAATCACTAAATTGTAACGAAAACTTTTTTAACTCGAAACTGAAACTATTGACTCCCTTCTTTCTTCCTTTGACCGGGTGCTTTTTCTTTCGCGTAAGCTCTTCTGCTGGTAAGCCGCTTCTTATCCACGCTGCTGCTACTTACTTGCTTAAGATGACTTGATACTTTAAAACCCGTGTATATGGAAATTATTGTATTAAACTATGATTTAAAAATGATCTTATCTACAGAAAGCAGATCTGATGTGCATAAAAGTAAAGACTGTGATACTTCAAGCTAATTTGTGTTAAATGCGTCATCATAGCTATTACCTTCAGCCATCATGCCTGTCGACTCAGCCCTGTCTTCAGCCACTACGGTCTTCTCAGCCATGACGAATATCGAAAATGCTAAAAAGTACAGGATTTCCTTCATCAACGCATTAAAATCATGATATATAGATATATATACAAAATGCAAAATAAATTAAAATGATGCGTTTAAAAGCAATCCCAAATACAATTTAGGAAAAAAACTTATGCAAAAAATAAATAACCAGAAACACAGTGGCAAACGGCATGAAAGGCGGAAAAAATGCCAAAATCGAAAATGGAAAGGAAAAAAAATATAGATCTTTTTCTGCATTGTCGGTGCAACGGAAGAAGCGAACACAATAGTCTTTTTCTGAACCAATAAAGACCCAAACTAAAGTTTAATTTTTAAACTAATCTCAAAATGTTAATCAAAGTAATCTGCATCTTTAGCAATCGAATCCCTACTGTCTTTCTTCTCTAAGAGTATTAATTTAAAGTGTCTCTGTTTTATCTGGTCACTTTAGATTTGCAAATTACTTGTTTCGTTTCAATCTAATATAAATTAATTTATGTGAGTATTGGAAAGAAGTACCTCAGGATGCGAAAAATTTAATTTTTTCCTGTTCCACCTTCGATGGCCCTAGATTATGCTTGTAGAACGATTAGAAAAACTTCGGCCTGACTTCCCCAATTAACTTACCTGTTTTCGTGAAGTCCAGACTGCTGTTCTCTGCATTTATTCGTTTTATTTATGCATGTAATATTTAGGGGTTTACTTAACTTACTTTTGTAAGCCCAGTGTTTTACACTGCAGAAAAAAAAAAGAAAAAAAAAAAGAAAAGTAAAAAGACTCTTTTGTATCTCCCGTTCTACTGGGCCGATTGACGAAATTCATACTGTATTTTTCATGTCTCGAAAGCGCGACTTATATTAGATTATAT
>KK121670.1:97356-126180 GCA_000611955.2 Stegodyphus mimosarum | reverse complement strand
ATATATATTAGATTTGTATATAGTATTGTTCTAACACAAGTACTTTGACACAAAATCGGACGTTTCTTGAAATGACATGCCAATTTTTTCCATATTTCGAT
The DNA here is from genome assembly GCA_000611955.2 of Stegodyphus mimosarum. Classification (NCBI taxonomy): domain Eukaryota; kingdom Metazoa; phylum Arthropoda; class Arachnida; order Araneae; family Eresidae; genus Stegodyphus; species Stegodyphus mimosarum. The sequence goes on along the minus strand of KK121670.1, from coordinate 126,079 downwards.
TCTGCGACTCAAGTTATGCCTAAATATTAAATTTTGTAAAATCTGGTGCGACATTTACGGAGAAATTCAAAAATTTATCATGGCGCATTTTTTCCAGTTTGCGCCAAGAATAATTAATTCACTTGGAGAAATTCTTAATTTATAGCAACCTATTTTTATTTCCTTTTTTCATTGTAAACGAGCGGGAAAAAAAGTCATCCTTCATAAATAATTTTAACATATTTAATAAATAAAAAATTAAACAAAAAAATCTGAAATGTTTCAGATTTTAAATTACGTCCAAAGGGACGTTTATTTAACATTTTGTGTGTTACCTTTATTTGTTAAATACCATGTTCTTCGCACTTAAACCATAAAATTCAGTTCAACAGCAATATCGCAAAATAATTTTAAATTGAGCATATCTTTAGAAATTTCGGTACACGCTCTCACGCGCTGGAGATAAAAATGTTTTTCTGTACAACGTTGGTATTGCTGGCTTTGAAATCTTTGAGTTTGTTAATGAAAAATTCGTTAAAGTTTTAGAGAATATTGTTACGAATTTCACATTTATTTGGCTATTTATTTAGAACTGTAATTAAAATTCCTTTTTATTTTCCCGTGCAACGCACGCAGACGATTTTTGAAGAGAAAGCTACGTCAAAAAAAAAAACATGCATACATTTATGCAGATTTTTCATTTTTTAAACTTTAATGCAGAGCGATAACATTTAGTGGCAACAATTTGAAAAGTGAATCGGGCATTCAGAGTGAATCAACGCAAAATCGCAAAACGAAAGTAATAGTCCTTCGGGACTAAATCCCTTTGGACTAATAATTTAGTAAGTGCCGTAAACCACATTTGGCGTTATTATCGCTTATAACAAATCTGTCAAATTTGAAAACACTCCAGTTTGTAAACTCGCGTATATCTTAGGAAATTTTGAATAAAAATCTCTAATTTTTGCAGGTGTGCCTAGAAATACATCTATATACTTTGAGATGATGTTAAAAATTTTATAGGTTTTTCAAAATTTCAAAAGTTTTCCAAAAATTTATAAAAATACTTAAAAATACAAATTAAAAAAATAAATCATAAAAAAATGTGTGAATTATATTCGGATTAAGCTTAAATTTCGAATTCTAGAAGAGAGAATCGTCTAAGTTTAATAAAAAAACAGAGATTAATGAATATATATCAAATTCAATTAATACTGATGAGCTAAAATTTGGAAAGCTGATTTTTTACAAACTACCCTTTTTTTTACAAAACTTGGCAGTTTGGCATAATTTAGAACCGAAATATGGAAAAAAATTGGCATGCCTTTTCAGAAACAGTCCGATTTTGTTTCAAAACACCTATATTAGAATGATACTACATGTAAATCTAATACATAGCCTAAGTCGCGCTTTCGAGAATGAAAAACGCAAATTGAATTTCATGAATCGGCGCAGTAGAACGGGAGATATAGAACTGTTCCTTTTTTTCGCGGTGTACAGTGCATTTGTATTCGAGTAACTGGTCGTAAGTTCTTTTGTTTTCGCTGTGTGCACTGCATTTGTATTTGGGTAACTGCTCGCAAGTTCAAGGTTCCATATGTACATTTTTCACATCTCCAGCTTCTAAATAACGCAATCATTCTCCAAGTAGCACCCGAACTAAGAAATGGTGGACGATAATTTGTCGCCATCAATTTGGTCATTGGGTCCCCTAATCCCCATACGCCCTTTAAAAGGGGGTGTATCTAAGGAATTTTCTACCACCTTTTAGCATGTCTTCGTGGTGTAAATGGAAGCATACTCAACGCGTATTCGAGAGTTCCAGCATTCGAGTCCCAGCGAAGACACTGTACATTTTTCCCGTTTCTAACTTCAAAACAACCTAATGACTCTACACATTAAAACAGAATATTTGAAGAACATAACTTCAGAAATTAAATAAATAAACAAATAAATGGGAAAAGTCGCTGCAAAGTGCACACGTAATTTTCCTGGAGAATAGGTATTAGGATTTCATTATTGTCCATTAAACAAACGATGAAGGGGCTAGGGGAAAATCACAAACGAATGCAAAGGAAATTCGTTTGTTTATTGGCATGTGACATAGTACACAAAGGTTTTATATTTAGGGAGGAAGGGAGATCTTCTTGGAGGACATTTTAAAAGAAGATGGCTCATACACACATTGTATGGGATAAACCATTAAACCACTCGCACGTCCTCGAAATTCTTATTTCAGACTAAATCTAGTGTTCCATTGTTTTACCCAATCATTACTGGGTGGCATTTTATATTAAACTTATTATTAATAATTAATACTGAATTGCATTTGCTTAAAATAATATAATATTATTTTTACGGTATGTCAAAGTTCTCAAGTAATTCAACATTTCTTCCGTATTTCAGTCAAATATTTATTCTATTTTTTGCACAAGAAAGATTTAACCATTTTCTTTTTAAGCCCATAATTTTTCTTTCCTTACGCTTTTTCCAGAGTTCACACGAAATATATTTTGAAAAGATCTTTCGCTGAAAGCATTTCCTTGCTCACCCGAATAGATTCCCTTTTTTGCTCGAGAAAATTTCTTCCTTTGTCCCCAAGGAATTACAGCCAATGAGAAAAAGTCCAAAAGAGAAAGGGTCAGAAGATTTTCAGTCATGTTTCATTGCCTTCAAATATAACAGGCAGGTTATATATATCTGTGCATGTGTGTGTTTCCCATTCGAGCAGAATTTTACGTTTCAAGCCGGAAAGCAAAGAATTCTAAGATTCTTCGCCTACAAAAACAGCTTTGAAAATACAAGAATCCATCAGCCAGTTACTGAACTAAGCATTTAAGCTCTCTTTAGATCAAAGAAAAAGAGATTTGTTCTCTAACAGAAGCTGAAAATGTGGTTTTCTGAGAAATCTTTATTTATTTCCTTTGTTTTCTATGCTTTTATAGAAAGCGTTAGCAAAGTTTCACATAAAAATATTTGTCTTTGCACCGCCTATTCCATAAGAAAATCCTTTTTTCATTGAAAAGGTTACCTAATAAACATGAATAAATTTTAATGTTACTAAAAGCCAGAAGAAATGAAAATAGTACGGTTCACCATCGCTATAACGTGTGCGATAAAACTAAAATTAAGCTGTCTTTTTAAGATTATTGGCGTTATATTGAAAGTGGAGAGAAATTTCCGTGAAAATTCTGAACATTTAGAGTTGTACGAATCTAAGAAAGGTTTATACACATATTTGTTTCATCTTGTTCATTGGTAGATTATGCAATTGAAAATAAGAATGGAAGGAAAATGCACAGGTTACACTGCTTGACACAGAAAAATTAAATAGATACGTTTCAGAGCAAAGCTTATTTAACGAACGATCAAAAGAAAATGATAGGATATATGCACACAGAAACTAACTACAAAAATCTGATGTATACACCACATGACTTCCTTGTAAGGATTATTAAATTACACGCATTTGCCTTTCATTTAAACTTATGGGATTGAATTAAATCCACTTCATCGATAGCGCATAAACCACAATAGAATAAATGCCCTCTTTAAAATTCACTATTTTTGTTTACTATAGCGACACTCTGGCGCTAGGTTCACTTAACAGTGTTACATCTCATCCGTTAAATTATGTATATCATCTGAAGAATTATCTAATCGTTGCCATATGCTCTATTCAAATACTATGATAAATCTAAAACCATGTATAAAAGAAATTAAACAAACAAACAAAAGAAACAGTTTTTCACAGACAATTCAGTATTTCTCATTAATTAATTCACATCTCAATTTCGCGACAAGTCAAAATTGCATAAAAACTCAAAATATCTATATTAAAAATTACGAAGTAAATTTTGAACACTTATTTTCTCGAATAAATTCCGAAATGGATTAAGCATGATTTAATTTGCAATAATAAAAGAAGGCGTTATCTTTGTTGTTGCGAAGCTTAGTTTTTCTAGATTGGCAACAAATCCACTATTCTTCTAAGTTTCAAATTTAAACAAATATAGCCTCTATGGCCAAAATAATTAGGTTTAGGTTACACAGGTTGATAATTCCGCAATTATAACAAGCAGGTTAACTAAAGGCATAAAACCCTTAACCGGAAGATAAGAACAACATAATTAAAACATTTTTAAAGCAAAAAATGCCCAATTTACAAACATATAAGAATAAAGAAATTGAGCTCACTGAACCGAGTAATATAGTGGGTATATATATATACTTTTGGTGCGGCAGATTGCAATCAAAATAGGAGGTGCACATCTACATGTTATAGCAGTCCTATATAACAAAATTGCAACATTCTGCGGCTACTCGTTTTTGAGTTGTGTGAGATACATAGATACATACGTACGTACGCACGGACTCCACGAAGAAATCTCTTCAGAATCCATTTTAAATCAGTTTTTGAAATGTTTTGGGAAAAAGAGTCCTTTATTCTGTCTTTACTTACACATGCCACGCGAGACTATCGTTAAATTGCATTCGATAGCGGTCAAAATAGATATTTTCGTTGAAATATGATACCCGAAATTATTCGTGATTACAGTACTTCCTTTCTACTTCGTACAAGGAAGTAGAAAGAAGTAATTCACAAAATATTTTAACAAATAAATGTGTATAAGATTATAATCTTTGGTATTCTTAGCTATCACAAAGTGCAGCCAGACTTTAGATAGACTTATAGACAGCGTATTATCGCTAAGTCAAAATGTTAATAACAGAGTCTTAAAGTTTAAAGAACCTTTTTATTAAATAAGAACCTGAACATTAATGCACAATTCGTATTCATAGTTCAGCCAACCACTTATGACAATGACACATAAGTAACAGTAACTTCTAATTTAAAACAGCTAATAGTCAAAGATTACACAGTTTAATTTAACGCGAAGTTGGTTCAGAAACCGAACCAGCGTAGATATGCAAATATTGGTAATCATAATGCAAAGCCTAAGACTGCAAATCTTATCTGAGTTAGCTAACCTAATAACGTAACTTTGAGAAATACCCTCTACATTAAACTCCAGAAACCTTCCTTTAAGTACTATCTCTTTCTACATAAATTGACATTCTGGTAAGAAAATAGAAATGGAAAGTGACAGCACAGGTCCGAAACATAAGAGAATTATCGAAAATTTGGAAAATGAGCAGACGACATCATTTCAGTAAATCCTGGTGAGGGGAGATGTTACGGCTAGCGATAGTCGGCAGTAATCCATGGAGTAAATCCTAATCCTATTAGTCCATGGAATTAAAGAGTAATTCATATCATTTGCCGTCTGTAAAACGGTATTAGTATGTACCGCAAATTACTCAAAACCTTTAAAAATGATTTCCTTTACTTGTAGTAGTCGCTTCAGGGTTCTAATGCCCAGAATGCAGCTAAAATGTGTCAGATTTCTATCCTATAAATACGCATGCATTTTCTATTTTATTCTTTCATTTCTCTGTTTCATATATATGTGTATTATAAGGTATTTCTTCTCTTCTGCATGCCTTCGTGGCGTAATGGTAGCACACTCGGCATGGATTCGAGAGATCCAGGTTCGAGTCCTGGCTAGGGCATTGCTCATTTTTTGTGTATTCTACTTCAAATATCCTAAAGACTGACTCTACAGTGGCTCCCGAACTGAAGAAGGTGGCGGATGATGGTCATTCACTACCAGGATTTGGCTATTGGGTCCCCTTTAAGAGGACAAGTATATAAGGTAATGTAATGTAATGTAAAGGGCTAAGCCCTCAGCCCCCCTAGCCGAATAAACGGCTTATGGCTAAAAGAGGACAGGCCCATCTAACACAAACAAAAACAAAAACAAAAACACTGGTGATATATCCCTATTCCAAAATATTTTAAAATATATGTTCTCTATCCATGTTAAAAGTCAAACAATTTAAAATATTAAACTTTTAAAATTCAGTTAAAGAGTATCCTGTCTCAATTAAACTCTTTAATTTACATTTTCTAATGTAAATTAAAGAGTATTATGTAAATTAAAGAGAACAAATATGGAGTTCTAACCGAAACGGCATCCATGTTGTTTGGTGTTTTCTTCGCTCTGGTTTAAAAGTGCTTATTTTGCAGTAAATATTGATTCTGTGTTTGTGCAAATGTGATTTTCGGACTGCTCAAGTGTTGTGGTTCACGAATATATATAGCTTTTATACCTGTGAAGCTTATTTTGCAAGATTGAAGAATTTGAAGTTTATGACGTGTCATGCTTGCCGGATTTGCATGTACTGTGAGTGATATTTGATTGTATTTGATTTTAAAGCATCACTAGCTCTAAATACCTTTGCTATTTGAACGTTTTTGTGCTCCGGTTTGCATTTTTACAAGTTTTAGTGATTTATTTTGTTTGAATTGAAAATTATAAACTTTGAAAATTACCAAGTGTGAAGTTGGGCCTAATGGATGCCTTTTGTTGTCATTTGGAAGTTTGGTGCATCAGTTGATAAAGTCTTTTTGCACGGTGGAAAGAACCTAGGACCCCTTTTTGGTGCACCAATTTGAAGTTTTCCAGCCCGTTGGGCAACTCGCTCACTTTTTCCGGTAGAACGTTCGTTTTAACTTTTAAAATTATCTTTTGTTCTTAAGAATGTGATTTTATAGTTATTTTAAAGTTTTATTGGTTTTTTGAAATTTTGAAGGTTTTTAATTTGTGTATCTGCGTCTTTATATAAAGAATTTTTAATGTCTGAGTCCCCAGGCCGACAAATGTCTCAATTAAAGAGTAGTAAGGTGGATGGGGTTAGCGAGATGATTCAGAGAGATAGTAAGGATGATATAGTTACTGTATTAAAACAAATGAGTAAAGTAGTTGAAATTCTAAGAGAAAAACGAGTATCGAAAATGCTCGCGGAGTCCTTAAGTAACGGAATAGTATTTATTTCAGAATGGGTTACCAAAGGGTATTTAGAACAACTGGACACGGTGAAACAGTCAGATTTGGATGTAAAACTTGATCGGGTTTTGGATGGAATATCTGGTATTCAGGATAAGATTATGAGTGAACAAAATGAGAAAACCGATGATTGGATAGAAGTGAAGAGTAGGAGAAAGAGATATAAGGAGAAAAGAAGTCTAGAAAATGATAAGAGCAACGAGATTATTTTAAAACCAAGGAAAGAGGGGGTGGATGTATACGATGAAATTAAGGAGAATATAAACCCGAGGAATATAGGTATTGGCATCGTGAGATCATATTGCAGAAAAAACGGTGAAATGGTTATACAGTTAAAAAATAAAGAAGAATGTAAGGTACTTGAAAAGGAGGTAGTAAACAATCAGAAACTAAATCATTTAGTTATGCCTAGAAGAAGTAAATTTATCAGACCTGAACTTATTGTCTATAATGTTTCCGATACTATACCTGATGAGAAATTTATTGACGCCTTGAAAAGTGATTGCACCTGTTCACAAGAATGTGTGAAGCCTATTTTCAGAATTAGAGCTAGCGAGCAAGAAATATCCCATCGAGGTTTTCTCATTAATAGCGACTGTCAACATCATATTTTGGAAGAACAACGTTTGTTGTTGGAATGGAAATCCTACTCCGCTAAATTATTTCTGAGACCTAAGCGCTGTGTTAAATGTCTGGCATTTGGACATACTAAAAGAGATTGTGTAAATGCTGAAATATGTAGCAAATGTGCCGGAGAACACGGCAGAAATGAATGTAGGACAGATAAATTATGTTGCATAAATTGTACGGATTACAATGAAAAATTTAAAATGGATTTCGACACTTTGCATGATGCCTTCTCTAGGGAATGCAATGTTTATAGAGAAGAGATGAATTTCTTGAAAGTACATCTGGATATTTAAATTTAAAATTTAACTGAATATGACGTCGGCGGGGACTTTTAAGATATTGATTGATTTTATTTTTTGTTTTTACTGTGATTTATTTGATATCCTACAGGTAGGTATTTTGACCTGGAATTTCAAGTACAGAAGAAGTGGAGGAAACTAGTCCTCACCCATGGTAAATTGCTCTGTGTTCAATGAAGGATTTTAAACTATTTGGAGTTGGTTTTGATTTTTCATTTTTACCTTAATTGTTTTTAAAAAGCGTGTATACATTTGATTTTAAACGTTGTAAATAGCTGATTTTAAGAAACTTTGTATATATTGGATTTTATATAGTGTAAACACTTGATTTTATTATAAGAGATTTTATGTTAATAGATGTGATTTTATCTTTTATTTTGAGCACGAATATCCTAAGCATTAACTTAAACCATTGTGCAGCTGCCTCTTGCCAACTCTATGTAATTGATAATATCTTGAAAGAGCCAATACATGTTTTTATACTGCAGGAGCCCTATCATATCAAGGGTAAGATTGCACATATCAATGGAGATTGGAGAATGGTAGGACTGCTATCGTTATTACAGATAGTGACTTCGAATATACTGTAGATTCTCTTCACGATTGCGTGGTTGCAATTACTGTTTATATGAAACAATATAGATTGGCAATCATCTCTACTTACTTTTTCCCTGCAGAGGACTTGGAGGGATATTTATATCAGCTTGAGAATATTATTAGAACTTATACATATGATTTTATGATTGCCGGTGATTTTAATGCAAAGAATTTTAACTGGAGAGCAAGGGAGATGGATCAGAGAGGAATTTTAACATACGATTTTATTGTTCAATACAGTTTGAAAATTTTAAATATACAAGATTTTACCCCTACTTTTTCTTCCTCTGTTGGTATTGGGTGGACTGATCTGGCAGTTTGTTCACCAAGCATGGATGTGAGTAATGTAAGTTTTAGAGTTCTAGACCTGGAGACACTTAGCGACCACAAATATATTTTTATCAAACTTGGAGATGTGAAGATTGAGAGAACTATGCGAAAACAGTATTCAAGAAATGTGGGAAGAGTCGCCAACATGATTAAAAAGTGTCGTAACGATATATTTAAGATTGAAGACAGAGTAGTACAAGTGAGTAATGCAGAAGAATTAAATGAAGTTGTGAAGGAACTAGAAGATTTATTAATGGGATATATGAATAAATATCTCTTAATCAAGAAGAACAAGTATATAAGGTATCTTCTTCCTACTTTTTCCCTGCATTCGTGGTATAACGGTAGTACACTCGGCGCGTATTCGAGAGTTTCAGGTTCGAGTACCAGCCAGGGTATTGCTCATTTTTCACGCCTCCCGCTTTTGAAAATTCTAATGCCTCTACAGTGGTGCCCGAACTAAAAGGTGGTTGATAATGATTCTTCGCCACCAGGATTTGGCGTTTGGGTCCAATAATACCCAGTCACCTTTTAAAAAGGGGGAGTTTATAAGGTATTTTCTTCCTCCTTTCTGCAAGCCTTCGTGGTGAAACGGTAGCACACTCGGCGTGTATTCGAGATGTCTAGGTTTGAGTCCCGGGGAAGACATTGCTCATTTTTCATGTTTCCTACTTCAAACATCCTAATAACTCTACAATATAAATTAATTTTCCTAATAGCAGGTGTTATTGCTATTTTGCTCGCATAAAATTTATTCATGTTTATTGACTGTTAGATCGGGATATGGCTACGAACTGAAAAATTAGATTATATGCTAACTTGTCTTGAGATTTATAAGTCTTATAAGTGTGCTTATAATAAGCTTGCTTATTGAGCACGAAAACTTTTTAAAGTATTTATTATGCTGACACTAATAACTTCATGGAAACAGTACTTAAAACTCAGAAAATATAATTTCGTGTAATATCTGAAGTTGCATAATCATATTAAAGAAAACAGCTGTTCAGTCTGCCATGAACAGATTCAAATTTTCTTCACTTAAAAGACGTTTTATGGAATTTCAGCTCATGGAAATAGGAAAATATATGGTATGCAGGGAAATGCTTCATCTAATGAAAGAATACAAGAAGAGCCATTTGCATAATTAACGGACTTTGCATTAAAGCGAGTTTTCATGAGCGTTTACAAAGAATCTTCTCAAGAAATAAGTACCTAAGCAGTTTTCCTGAGAGTATTTAGAGAACCAGAAGATAAATACCAGAAAAACAGAAACTTTTGACTGCAGGACGTGATTAATGAGTTACGTGAATAAGAGAAAAAAATGAGGGGCGAGTTTGTTAAATGACAAAAGTTTTGTTGAGTTATCCAAGTTTCTTTCTAGGTTTAATTTGTGACATTGTAATTCATTTCGCTCTATTGTCCTCTTTTTGCTGTGAACAATAATGCATCAGAATACAATGCACCTTCATAAAAAATAGCACAGAATATTTTTATTGAAGCTCTGCTTTATTTTTATAAAGCATTTCGTTTGAAAAGGTGTCAAAAAGCGTACTTATGGTGGAGAAATGTCAAAACATATTATGTATTATGCGTAAAATGTCTTTAGAATTGAGAGCAGCAGATTTTCTGATCTGAGTAAAAATGGTGAGAAGTGTTCTACAGTGTGACTTGTTTTATTAATTTAGTTCCTGTCAAAGTAAATTTCACAGATATGTAAAAACAGTCTATATACATGCAACTTTTCCAGTTGTTTTGCTATAATTTCTTGTAATGGTTTTTGGCATTTTGGAGAAGCATTTTTAGGGTAGGGAGTATGATGAAAAGCACGTTTTATCTATATAATCTATATGTATTATAGAAATGTTTGATGTAAATTACATACGTAATAATTTTTATATAATACTAAAAAATATTTACATGTATGTAAGATAAAGAAAATGAAATTCTAATTTTAATTTGTAGCAGCCCTTTAAATCTCATTTTAAATTTGTTTATTTCCATTCCCTATCCTAAAAATAATAGTATGCTTATAATAAATCTCTCTGAACTGCTTCATTTCTAAATTAATTCCTTGTCATGTCATTCTAATACTGATGCTGATACTTCATCCACTTACATACTGAATAATGTCCTTTATCTAACAATAAAGTTAAATTTTGCAAACTATAATTTACAAACTGAAATAAAATAGAACCGTAACTTCACTATTCTTTATCTGACATTCGTATCATAACCTAAGCACTCTTTTCCTGCTTGCCTATAAATTGCTAGAAATAAATTTCTTACTTGAAATACATCGTTACAAAAATATGAAAAAGATTAATGTAAAAGTGAAGAATCGCAGCCCTTTTGTGAAAGATGAGTTGAGAGTTTTTATTCGAAAATGTTTTGCCAATAAGTTTTCAACCGGCCATATTTGCAGCTACCTCTTTATGCACCTGCTTTTATTAATAATGCCTCTATCATGTGTTATGTAGTGATTTTTGGTTAGTTTAGAATTATGGATTAATGTGTAGTTAATTGCAGTTATTTGTTAATTAATTATTGAGTGAGTAAATTATATGCATTAATTTATGCTTATTCTAAATTTTTCTTCACGAATTGTATTGCTTATGTTATTGAATCAATTATTCTTATGCGAGTTAAACAGAGTTCTCATTCTTACGTTACGCGTTCGACAGTATTAGCCTTTGGGAGAAGGAGACAATGGGAAATCGGTTGTTTATGCGTAATATTTTAAATTTAAAAATACTTCCTTTTTATTCACATGGATGAAATTTATACCTCTTAAAGAGAAAAAATTTACCCTTCTTATGAACCTACTTTCATGACTGTACGTCGCCCCGTTGGAGAATTATGCCCATTTAATTGCTAAAATTGTTGAATTTCGTGTCTAAAAATTTATTCTGCTATAAGCGTCGTTTTTGAGCACTTTTTCGTCAAGGTCATGTACTGCGTCCGGTTGCGTGGTAGGGGCGTGGTAGGTTTGTCGCATTCTTTCCCTCACCCCTCCTTGTTGGCGAAGGGGGTGGCGAGGGTGGAATTTTTTTTGGTGTGAAGAAGGAAAAACTAAGTTTTCGCAGCACTGTTTTGTGTTTGGCGAGATTTGCATACTAATTCACCAAATTTGGTGATTTTCGAAAATTCTGGATTCTGGACGATTAAAATCGTCATGCAAGGCCATGCTCAGCCCTTTTTGCCTTGGATTCGCAGCTGTAGAAGCACGTTATTTTTTCTTCCTCTGGAAGAGCCGGAGATGGGAAATAAGATAAAGATGAACATCTAAAAAAACACTTGAAGTTTACTCCTCCGCACTTTACCATCCCCGTGTTGGAGTCGAGAATGTTGTTTTTTCCTCATCGAATTAATACGTTGACACCATAGTGGATGCAACTTGAATCCCGCTATCCGGATCCTGCCTGATCGGTCACTTAGATCCGAGTACTACCATCAACTCGCCTGGATGAGAATAGACGGAAAAGGGAGGAACCTTTAGGAGCTCTTGTTTTGCTGCACGAATGCACTTTACCATCTTCATAGTGTCTGATCCAAGTGTCCAGATTTCTCGCCGGACTCCCTCGTTCAACATCTGCGAAGGACTGGTCGTCGGCAGAGCCTTGTTCAACACCTGTTATGAATGGGACATCCGGAAAAAAAAATCTATAAGATGAGTTAATGCTTAATTAAATTTTCAATTCTTCCCTTCAAGTGAGTTCAACCTTTTGATTGTTAATTTCACCTGAAATTTAGTACAGCTTGCGACTTAAATTCCGTGAACATGTTTCCTAAGTAATATGGTAAATTAAAATTTTTTTTAAGAGATTTGATTATTTGAAGTAAATTTTCCAGTGATGAATTATTAATGTAAGGAGTAATTATATGTGTATTTAATTTCCAATTAAATTCTATTTAACTTTTAGTCAAGGGTTTTTCTGCTGGATCTTAAATCCAGGCTGTGTATTTAAGCAACTGCTGCACTATTAATCTATTTAGGACTTTTAACTTTAACTTGGAATGTAATTAAAATTTATATATAATGAATTAAGACAGGATATTAAATTTGTTAACTTATCTAAATTTTACCTTTTTACTTTAAGTTGTTACTATTTTTGGTTGAGAATTAACTTTAACTTTTGCAAATTAAGGAACGATTAAAAATTTAAATTCTACTTTACCTTTAATTGAGTAATTGAATGTAGGAATAAATGTAATCATTTTTCTCCAACGGGTCTACATGAGTATGTAATATTTTTCTAACTGCCTAAGGGATTGCTAAATTGATGTATGTAATTTTTACCTGAGTAAATTAAGAAATTTCTTGAACTAAGTAATCTCTATCAATATTGGTAAAGACACCATGCTCGGTGATTCATTAAATTCCTGTGTATTTTTATGCTGGCCAGCAGAGTTTGATAACTGCATATGAAAATTTAATATTAATTTTTACGGTGTAAATTTTTGATTAATTCATCTCGGTGCATATTTGAAATTAACAATATATATATTATAATTCTAAATGCATTATTTTAAATAGTTGTCACCTGAACACACCATAGATCTAGAAATTTAAGTTGAAAGATTGAGTGTCTTCCTTTAATGCTGCAATAAATATCCTTGGTTATATATATATATTTGATTCAGAGTTTTTCTTATGATGACTTGTGTGAATGTTTTTAACACCAGTACTCCTGCTTGGTCTTAGGGGTTGTTCGGGTTAGTATACACAACGCAATGAATTTTGGTTTTTGATATTATTGTAGGCTAATTATTGTAACAGTTAGTATTTAACATTTGGTACCACAACATTTGGTGACGTGACAATTAGCACGTAACACATGACACTAAATGATCATTATATTGCAGAGTCATTATATTTTTTTGAAGCAGGAAACATGAAAAATATGCAATGCCCTCGCCGGGACTCGAATCTGGATCTCTCGAATAAGCGCCGAGTGTGCTACCATTACACCGCGAAGGCATGTAGAAAGGAGGGAGAAAATACCTTATAGCATATATAGAGCAGGAAGTGTACGTTTTCTCCCATATCTCCAACTGTACTTAGCAAAAGTTACGAGTCATATATTTACGCTTAAAAACAGTATTTACAAATATATAAAAGGTAAAATTTTAGGTCAATTCATATAGAAAATTTATAATCATTTATAACCCAAAATGAATTTCTTAAGCATGAGCTACTAAATTAGAAGCCACTTTATTCCTTTAAATTTCATACAAAGATGTAAAAGCATGTAACTATATTTTATAGTCTTCCTTATTCAAATGAATGTCTCCAAGTTGAAGAGATTGCATAGGGCATAAAATTAAATTTAGTTTCACTATTCTTCTTTCAGAGTCTTTTTTTCGTAATTTAATTTATTTTGGTTCTATGTGCCGAGGGCTTTGAATTCATGAAAAGAGTTCAAAAATTTAATTTTGCCTCAATAGACAAAGGAAAAAGAACTAAGCACGCGTATGCCTTTTGAGAGCATTTTATAGAGAAAGTAATAAACCTGACTTTTCGCACTTGTTTCAAAAATTTCTCCGGCAGACAATTACTAATTACTTAAAGAAACAAAATGTATAAAACACTTTTCTTAGTATATGCTATTACAAAAGAGTTTTAAATTTGTTTAACTTTATAATTTATATATTTATTAAAATATGTTCTAAATACTATGGTTTAAACCTCAAAGTCTAAAGTTAAGGCTTCCAACCCAGCGCAGAGGCAACGTAAAAATAATTTTTACATTGAAAAGAAATAAATAGATAGAAAAATATACTTTAAAGTGGTTCTAAAATTTTAAGGAAACCATGAAGAACGTAAATTATGCTGAAACATAATAAACGAGTGTTTACTTTAAAAATAACAATTAAAAATTAAATTTGCAATCTGGGAAATATAAACTTGTTCTGTGGGTTCGATTTATTATATGAAAGCTGACTTAAAAATCCTTAATTAAAAAATAAATAAAAAAATGGCGAGCATAAACAGTACCATGAATAACAAGCATACATAGTAAGAATAACACATTGTTTATGTAAAAATAATTAAAAATTTTTAAATAATTTATACAAAGAGAAAAAACTGTTGTGCTAAACTTCAAATAGCCATTTTATTGAGATTTGAGCATGGGAGGAAGGGAAGAGAAATGAAAAAGTTTACTTTGCCCTGTTTAAAATAATTTATTTTACTGTTACCTATCAAAGACTAGAACTTTTGTGCTGAAAAAAGTAAATTTAAACATAAAGTCGGCTGTTTTATCTTTTTAGGCTTTTAAAATCTCTAGTCTTACTATGACATTCTTCTGAGCACAAAAATAATTCTTAACATTCCAAGCCAAGTTCTATTGTTTTCATTACCTCACTATGAGATGAAATTCTTTCAGTAGAAAACAGCATACAATCGAAATTGTAAATTGTAACCATTCGATGTAAAATATAATGTTTTAAAAGGAGAAGGAAAACACTCCAAGGTGAAACATAAAATTAGCAAAGCAACAACCTTGTGTTTGGAGTACATTTTAGTCAAGACTCGCATGTGAAGGCTTTCGCAGGCAAGCATGTGAAGTTCAGCTACAAAGAAATCTGCAGCGAGAGGAATGCCACCGTTGTATATGTATCCAATAGGAGTAAAACGAAAGAGAAGGTAGCGTCATCTGTCGGTAGAAATAGTAACGAAATCTGAAAAATTATGTAAATAGAATTTTAAAACCGTTAGGAAGGACTGTATTAGAATTCATGTCATTAACTGTACGAAATAAATTTGTGAGAATGTGTAAAAGCTTCATGAAAATCCAACTCATAAATGAAGAAGCATTTTGGGTAATTGTTTCAGACCTAAAGTCAAAATTATGTTTAAATTTCCGATTGTGATTAGCTATCGATGATCTGTTAATTTAGCGTTTTCGGACATAAAATTCATTGACTTAATTCAGTTTCCATTACTGTTTCTGCTCACAGATGGCGCTACCTTCTCGTTCGCTTTACTGTTGGGTATAAATAAAACCGTGACTTATTTCCTCGTTGCAAATTTCTTTGCTATTGAGGAAGAGGGACTTATATCGGTTTGGCCTAAAAATCGATAGAGTCTTGACAATTTACGTCAAATGCAAGGTCGTTGCTTTGCTAATTTTATAAGAGGTTTTACTTAAATTCCAAATGCAGTGTAATTAATGAGTGAGTCTTTTTTTAAATTTATATATATATATATATATATATGTATAATGGGAATTATTTGCTCCTAGTTAGGCTTGTTATCGTCAATACACGTTTCCTACACTAGAATTCCTACGATAGATTTTGTCATCAAAATGCCTAATTGCAGTAACCAGATTACACAGCATTTGGAATTTAAATGCAACACCTTATACTTCATCGGCTGACAGGAATTCTGCAATTTCGACCGAATGGGTTTTCAGCTTAATGGAATCACTCCCATAGTGTAAGTACTAACTAGTAACTGGTAACTAATGACTAGTGTTACTATTAACCAGTACTAAATCAACTTAGAAATTGAAATTTATCTTTGTATTTAAAAGAACTTGACCTTATGTTCGATCGACAATTTAAATATCTGGTGATATGAGCAACAGCCAATAAAAATTACTAATGTGTTTATTAGGAGCTACCACCTCAGCTCCACTCTTATGACTAGTTTTCAATGTAACTCTGATTTTAGCATAAAAATGTGTTTCGTGCTTTAAATACTATATTACTTTTTCTTTGAAAAATGGATGCCGGGTGTAGCATTTCGAAAGGTTCAAATTCATTTTGTTCACAAACTCTTTTGCAGGAGTCACGATTTTGTAGAATTTCGTAACTGATTTTTTGCGATGCCGCTTGTTATTTTATTCTATTTTGGAATCATAAGATATAATTTTTTTCTGTCTTAAGCAGTTGTAGGGAATGGCTGACACCATAGGTCAGCTATCTCAACACCAAAACCGTTGCCCAAGGAGCATCACAGACCGACACGACACCCATCAGGAAAAGGCACATACACATCATACATAAACATCCATACTTTATATGGAATTCAAAATCTAGTCCAAAGCTGTGTCAGTCGGCTTCCCTAGGTTATCACTATATCAAGAAGGCGTAGAAGATGTGAAATTTAAATTCCTCCTTTTAACGTCTAAACGGACTTAAAAAATTGAGGGTAATTTAAATATTTGTATTTAAGTTTTCAATACATCAGTGACATATAGTAATAATAAATACATCGCAGCGTCCGCATTTGTAATTATATTAGCATTAGTTAATTCAATATTAATAATATTGAATTAACTAATACATTTTTGCTGAAAAAGTGAGAAGGAAAGCTAAGCATTTAAAAACTGAAAGTAGAAAATTGATGCAACGTATAGCACTTAATAGAAATTTTAAACTTGCATAATTAACTAATAAAGGTCTATAAGTTGCATTAATTTTCTATGAATAGCATAATTTTTTCACTTATTTTTATAAGTTCAAACGTATGAATTAAAAATGTAAATATATTTCTCTTTTTTTTCTTGCTGTCATAAATCATTATGCATTTACAACTTTTAAACTCTGAAAAACGCATGTCTGCGATGTTATCGTCATGCGATGATTTGTAGAAGCTTTTTTTTTAACTACGATATTTTCGACGATGTTTTTAAACTTCGAAGTTATTGAACAGCTTTATTTTCGACGACGATATTTTTTACCACAGTGTTTTAGAACTGCGATGGGTTCTGTTTACTTTAGTTTCTTCCACAATGTTTTCGCCTTGCGTTGTTTTCTCCGCGACGTTTTTGTCCGTGAGTTTTTTGCCGCGATATTTTCGGCGGACACCATCATACCCATAGTTTGTTCGTACATATGCTGAATGGTAGCACAGTAAATGTAATTGTAATATAAATCAGGAAGAAGATATAGGTACGGATTTATTAGACGATGACAAAGCACAAATGGAGAGGCAACTAAGGGAAGGGATGTCTTCGTAGAAGACGTTTTACGAAAACAAGCTAGAATTCATGTTACATGTGGAAAAACCATGAAAATGTTAAAGCAGCCAACACATTTTCTCGGGTTTTTATAAACCGGGGGAGGAACAACTCTCGCGTCATCCGTGTATCTGCAAGGAAAAGAGAAAATATTAAAAACTTGTTTCAAGTAAAATATTAACTTTCTCCGTCCTTAACTTGACAGTTGTTGCTTCCGAAACTAAAAAATCAAGTTTTCAGCCCTAAGGACCTTAGCTCAAAAGAGCTATTAATTTAGTTATTTTGCGTCGATTCACTATAAATACCTGTACCACTTTTTAAATTGTTGCCACCAAATATTATCGCCTTGTGTTATATTTAAAGAAATTAAATAATGAAGTATGTGCATGAATGGATGTATATTTCTCACATTGTGATAAAACAACGGTAACTAGAGCCATCAAACTTTGAAGAGCGTAATCCTCCTCCGAATGTGGGCATCTGGAAGACCAAATTTGGAATTTATTTTATTATCGATTTCATGTTTTGTAACACTGTAACGACTTTTTGAGTAAGAAACTCAACTATCAAAGGGAACAATAGCAAAACGGTACAAAAAAAAATTATTGTCAGCGCGCGAGACTGTGTGTCGGAAATTCTAAAGATATGTTCATTTTAAAATTATTTTGCGGTTGAATTGAATTTTATGGTTTAAGTGCGAAGAACATGATATTTATTTTAAATAAAAGGTAACACAGAAAATGTTAAATAAACGCTCCTTTGGGAGTAATGTAAAATCCGAAAGCTTTCAGATTTTTTTTCCTTTTGATTATTTTTATATTATTATTATTTTATGTCAATGCGAATGTGTTTACATAAGTTTTCAAAACGATTCAGAAATCGTAAAATTTAACAGCATAGAAAGACAATTTCACTTTAAATGTTAGTCCTTATAACTCCATGAACACTTCTGACACTGACGACAAGAAAAAGTTACGTTTTTAATGCTAATTTTTGGATTGTTTTGTTTCACATTTGAAAACATAAATGATTTTCAAAGGTGCATTTTGAGTTAATTTTTTTTTTCAAAAATCTAGATTATAGCTCTGATATATTCCTCTTGCAAGGGCTTCAGCATTTAAAATTTTCATTTTTCATTGAAAATTAAAGAAATGGTCAACTAAAATTTTCTACCTCGTTGTATTTAAAAATTTTTTTTTCAATAACGTGCATTAATTTACGTCTTTAATACTCTTAACATATTTGTTTTTGTCATGTTACTAAATAATTTTCCTTTTGCAGTTATCTACTTATAACAATAATTTTTTATAAATCATAAATACTTTGCTATATGCTATTTAATGCCTAATTAGTTTTATATGTGGGTGGAATTTGGTGAAAGCAAGCATCAGCATAAGTCTGATCTTTAATTTATTACCTAACGTCTAATTAATCTCAAAGGCAAGATTTTAAGTGAATGTATTATGACAAAATGATTTATGAAGAAATATTGCAAGCGAGCATTAGATAATATTTAAGTAGCAAATTATTGGTTTAAAGGGTATGCACGATTAATGTGCTACTCTTATGCTAACTAAGAGATTTTTAATCTATTCTTCGACATGGCTGACCTGATCCTTACGTAAACTTGAATCAATATCATTAATAAAACACGAAAAAAACAGCCTGTACAAATATTTTGCAAAGATATTTTTTATACATATTTTTAAGCTTCATGGTTCACATTATATTGTAATTTAGGCTATGAATTCTAAATTTTCTAGAACACGAATTATCAGAAATTCTGGAATAATCTTGAAAAACTTGAATCTCACTAACCCTTCCTGTAAGGTTGAGGAAAAGAAAAAAGAAGAAAAAATTATTCAGTAAAAAATAATGAAGAGCAAAATTTTAAATCTGCACGTAAGGAAAACGAAAGTTTAAGAATACAATTTAAAAAATTGAAATAATGTATTAAAAAAGATGCAAATCAAATTTAGTGAAAATTATCTATAATTAGAATTTTCGAATCTTGAAACTCATTTTCTCAACATAATTTAACAAGATTATTTAAACAGTAATTCAGCACAGTTTTAACATACGTCCAAATTATTTTTAATCAAAGCAAGGGGGAGTTATTTCATGAGTTAATATGAATACATACTAAACATGAAATATTAAATTAATTTAGGAAAATTTTAAAAATCAATAACTTGTTTATTTTAAGAATTAGAGCGTTATTTAAAATACATATGAACCTTAAGCTATTATTTGCGACCCAAATACAACTGAAATTCAAACCCTGGCTTTATGTTTTAAATGAATATTTGTGTTGAATATGAAAAATCATATCTTTCCAAAATTTTGAGTTAAAATGTCTGTCTTTTTTCTTTTTAGGTTGAGACTTAAAATACACGAACGACCAAAAAATGCGATGATTCAAGGGTGTTAGATATAATAAGAATGTCCATCTATAAATGAAAATTATCTTAAAATTAAAAGAAATAAAAGTCGGAATGCCACATTATGAAGCAATTAAATCCAATATGTATATTTTAAAAAATGTATTGATAAAGTTACTTTTCTCAACATTCAGTTCTATAGCAATTGTGAAGTTAGTTTTTTTCGGCATCAAGGGTTCCTGATTTTCATCGCAAGTCTCCAAATGCCAACTCAAGCTTGAAAGTTACAAATCTCATCCTGATTTCAGTACGCATCTGGTTCTAATGAGGGCTACACTAAAAATCACGCTTCTTGTTATGAAAGCTTTGTTATTTACTTTCCATTATTATCCCAAAATAGAAAACCGTAGTAATGGTGCAAATGTCAACAAAATATCAGTTAAATGTATTGTACTTTATTTTGATTATATACATTATTAAATCTGAAATTAATATATCATAATGAAACGCGTCTGTTGTTCCTAAATCACTCACTCTGTTAGCCAACTCTACTTATAATTTGACATTAAATCAAAGAAATTTTCTCTCACATCTGGCAAAACTTCCTACGTCTCTGATAATGAATCTTCGAGGCCCTAATAGTGCCCTTCCAAGCCTCCAAAAAACTTTTTTTGATAAACTGTTACAAATGTTTCTAATATTAAGTAATGTAATACGTTACAAAATCATTTAAGCAAAATATTATATTACTTTATTTGTAGTGCTGCTGTGTCCGACAGTAAAATCAGAATAAGCCTAAGAAATTCATCGTGGCAAAAACTGCAAGATTTTTCCTGTCGTTGGAAAAAGTCTTGAGTATCATACAGGTGACAATACGACTTCGCTCAGTTGCGCCCCCAATTTTGATGGAGAACACCTCGGGGGACTGGTCCGTGGGTCTCCAATCGACCTGTCGAGAGGACTTTCGTCTCGCCGCATTTTTAGAGAATCTCCAGTGCCGCACGGATATCATACATTTATAAATATTCATGCATTCTCTGAGATTTGAACCCACGCCCTTAGGTACGCCAGTCACCTTCGCTAACCACTATTCCGGGTGGTTACTTTATTTAGATAATATGAATGATTCCTAGATTCCTTTATATATTTAGAAGATGACTGGCTTTAACCAAATCAACTATTTGTTGCTTATTTAATGCTTAGTTCCTAAAAACTTATTTTCCTAACTGGACGACTCCATCTATAAAACGAGGACTTTAAATTGAGCTCTTTGTGGTTTTCACTAAAATGTGTAATTTATTATAGATTTTTAATGGAGAAAATTTAATAATCCCTAGTATATCATTAACTTTATTATTTTCAGTTAGCAATATGTCTCGATTAAATCTGAGCAAATGTAAAGATATTACGCGTTTTGTTTTTCAAAGATAAAAAAGAAAATGTTAATAATTGTACTCATTTGTTGACTCTTAATCCAATAAAATAAAACCAAATTTCAGTGTTTAGTTTTAACTAAAAGTAATTTCATAGACTCGTCTGAGTTGAAATAACGGCTCTCTTGTTCTTTTTAATTGAAACAAAAATGTTGTTATTTTATTCAGTCGAAATAAAGCTCTACTGCCCTGGATACTTTTGTTTCTTGAAATATGAAATTTTAAAAGCATATACTATATAAGTCGTTTCAGAATAATTATTACATGTACTCTAACACTTTTTTCAACAGATTTCCGGAAACACAATAACATCTGCGGGGATGTGCTCGTAAACTGCGTATTTGCGGTTATCCAAAATAAGTTTTCGAAATGTTTGAATAATACTGTTCAAGAATTCAAAATACCACTTAAGGTAACTGTATTAACATCATTAATCAGGTTTCTTTAAATAACTGTTCCAAAGCACGTAATGAATGTGTAACGTAGCGTTTTAAAAAATAATATTCTCCTTCACTTTTTATCAGAAATATGGCTAAAATGTTAATCTCAAAGTGTGATAATTTTATTAGGGCTGGAAAATTGAGATAGCACCATTAGAAAGAAAGAGTTCATATCCAGACTCACTTCACTGCCTCAGACAGCTTGCCGTTTTGAACGTTGTCATAATCCTTGGCGGTGTTATCGCGAGTCTTTTGACAGATTTTCGTTTCTTGATATTTCCGATTATTATAGTCGTTTTATCCACTTTTATCTACTTTTTCCTAATTGACTACACAATGCTGCTTTAAAATTACGTCTTTCTAGACTCACAATCATTTCGGTATGGAAACGCACCTTATGTAACTGCAATCAATATCTTGAGTAACGATACGTATGAATGAATAGCTTAGTTAATGATATAAATTCCAAGTAAATCCCCTCCTCCAAAATTAACTCTAGTGTGCCATTCACCGTTTATTTCCCTCTGCAATATGCAACAAAACACTTATCACTCACATTTGATTTTAAATAAAAGCAGTACCTCTAACATCTCATGAAAGCAATCTCTTATGATTAACTAAAAATAAAATTAAACATTTTCTTAATTTGAATAATTCTAGTATTTGTATTTTGCGTTTAAATATAAGGTGAGGTTAAGCGAAAGTTTTGCATTGAAAATTCATAAAATATTAATAAAATACACATTATCAGTGAAATGAAATTAAAAAAAAATACCCACAGATAAATCTTACGATAATCTTCTTCGGAATCATATTGTTATCATAAGAGTTTACATAGGAGGTGGAGGGTAACATGCACGTAAAGTATTCTATAGGTATTTAAAACCGAGGAAGAAGTGTCGGTCATTGTTAAGTATATTAATGTTAGAGATAACACTGATAAGAACTTCCCCAGAATGTTATTGTAAAATTTCAACTAGCTCGCTTTATTACACTGATAAGCTTAAGCAGAACAAATGTGACGTGCATTCTCCACATCTCTTTTTTAGCGTCAGACTTAAATTTAGAACTTAACAGTGATATGAGTTAAATTGAGCAGTAAAATTTGAGACAGCTTTCAAATGTTAAGTAGTCCAAATTTATAAATACTTTCAAAATAATTGTAAAGAAACATGTCATAAAAGCTTGAATGGAATATCAAATGTAAGGCTCATCAGTTTTAAAATAAATTGAATTTATAAGAAAATGATGGTATTTCGAGGAAATAATGGTACGGAATGCCCAGCCGCGGTAAGATAGTTTCCCAGCAAACCAGGTTTAGGGTTGCCAGAAAACGACAAGGGAAGGCAGGGTTGCCAGATTTGTCATGAAATCGCCCATTTCGCGACAAAATCGGCGATATACCATAGACGGATGGAGAACATTCTAGAACAAAACCAGTTTGATCCAGAATGTTCTCGAAGAAATGGCCAAAAGCTAGATAAACACTGCCTGTAGGCGAAATAGTAGTATAATGACGAGTTGGTGCACTGAGAGTGTGCATCGTGAGTTGTAGAGTGGAGAGTTTTGAAAGTATTACGCTGAGTTCCGAGAATGACCGAGCCGAGTTGGGAGCTATAACTCTAGTGCTTTGCCGTGAAGCTATCTTCAACGTTACAGCCTGATAGCCTGAAGGCTGTTTGCTGATTGTCGTAGTTTTTCGAAGACTGTCAACGTGTTTTTGGAGCTGTCTTGAGTAATACTGGCTAATAAATTATGTTTTCATTCTTCATCAAGTGTTATCGTTAATCATTCCAAATCCACGAATTCGTACAAAATGCAACGATAATAAAACACATGAAAGGAATATAGGGAAATATACAATAAGCAAACTTTCGGACTATTAAAGAATTAAATAAATAGCATTATGGTGGTTATAAGTTCCAATTTATGGCATCAAGTTTCGTGGTGCATGTGTGTTTGCAGCAGGGAGTTGCGAAGTAATAATGACATTAATGGTGCTAGGTATAGTGGCTTACCCTAGGTATGTTAAATCAGTATCCTCGGCCGCGATAAGAAGACAAAGCGTACCAAAGGAATATTATTGGTTTATTTTATTATGTCATTCCCGTTAATGTAAGCTCTTGTTTAACATAAACCAAGAAAGAAAGGTATAATCAGCTATATTAGGTAGCTGGCCTCCTAAGATGCAGGTTTCGAGTGACAGGAGATTACCAAGGTATAGATGATCAATGTTGCATTAGAGCACAATCAGCGCCGGACGAAATGTCAAGTCTGGAAAATGGAACGCTGTCAAAGAAGCTTAGAAGAAAGTAAGGGTGCAGTACATTTTAAAATAATTGTGAGAGTAATTCCAGTAGCCATCAAAACAGCAAAATTTTCTTCATAATACCGCTTACTCTTTCAGCTGCTAAAGAATGCAAAGAAAAAGCGAAAAAGCTGCAAAAAAGCCACGAGGTTCAGAACTTCCAGCTTTTTATCAGCTAGTAGAGTTAAACCAACAGTTAAGCATCTAAGTCAATAAAAAACAAGAAACAAGGAAGGGTTCGTTTACGAGGCACTTAGGCAATGAGTCTTTATCCCATATCGAAAAATATTTGAAAATTTATCATCAAAAGAAGAGTTTTCTCAAAGAGGGTAAATTCAGTATCAAAATGACAAAATGAACAGCAGAAACCTGCCTTCTACAGTGATAAAAACCAATGAGGAAATTCTACCTTGAGAGAAATAACCAATCATATCATTCCTCCTGATTTATCAGACAGTCTGAACAGAAATGAATTCTTGTCTGATGAAATCGCTTACTCATTTACAATATATACGTCCGCGAATAACTCCGTCACCAAACAAAAGTGATGAAATCTCATAGCTGTTCGTATCATAAAATGGAGTAATTTCTCAGATGTTTTCTTAAAGTTTTAAAATTCAAAATTTAAACAATTTAATCTAACTTCTCTACAAGCTAACACTAAAATTAAATAAATAAGAATAAAAAAATTAAAAAAAAAGAAAATGTCAAAGAGTTCAGATTTTTAAGGTGCTCAAATAAGTTTCTTAAGGGATTTTTCCCCGCTCTTGCTGAGCTTGCAGTCTCCCAGGCTGCTGTTGCTAACCCATTTATTTTAGTCGCTTTAGCTTCATATTAAAGCATCATTTTCATTGAACAATTCAACAGAAAAATTACAAAATTTTCACAACAGCATAGCAGCATATGTTTAGAGATCCCAACGCAGTGTCAAGTGTTGGCAGTGTAATTTTTCTATTTTTTCAGCCTTTTCTCAGTTTAGTATCAACAAAATCACAAAATATTTAAAAACTGCATATCTTTAGAATTTCCGATACACAATCTCACGTGTGTGAAGTAAAAATGTTTTTTTTTTCGTACATTATTGTCAGTACTCGCTTTGAAAATGTTCAGTTTGTTAACCAAAAATTTATTAAGTTTCACAAAACCTTTTTTTTAAAAATTCAATTGCGGACACTTGCCTATTCAGCATTTTCCACTCCTAAGGCCAGAAGTAGTGGAACCTAACAGGTGGCCGCCGTTGCCTCCTATGAAGAAACGCACAGTTACAACCATGCCTTCTCTGGTATTCAAAACCTGGACCTTCGGTACTGAAGCAGGCTCGCTTAAGCAGTATATTATCTGGGCGGCCTGGTTTTGCAAAGTATGCAATATACAATTCGAAATTCAAAATTCGGATTTCCAGGTGCCCATGTTACTACGTTATTCAAAATTTGATGGATCTAGATAGGCTCTAGATTTCGTCGTTTCTCACATTGCGGGGAAGATACATACATACATGCAGATCCTTCTTTTTTAATTACTTTAAAAATAATTTTTCCCCATTCACGGGCTTAGGCTCTTGTCACTTCCCCAACTTAGGTTCTTGTCACTACTAAGGCCGGAAGTGGAGCCACATTTTTGTGGAAGCACCTAATAGGTGGGCTACCGTTACGTCCTATGAAGGGATAGACAATTACAACCATGACTTCTCCAGGATAAGAACCCGGTCCTTTCCGTACCGCAAGTAGGCTTCCCTAACAAAAGGAAGATAATATTTGTGGACAAAAATTTTAAAAATGATATAGCAATTTATAGTGGATAGCGCAAAATTCAGTTTCGCGCCTAGTTGCTGATTCGAATTAACGCCCCTTTGGGATAAATAATAAATGCTTTGATCTGTAATCTGTACGAAAAAGAAGCTTTTCCCCTCGCCTCTTCTCCTTTTTAAACCATCATCCATAATGCATAAACTTATGCCGTTTGAAGCAGCATTTTAGCAAGATTCAAAAATTAAAATTAAAAATATTATTCTAATAGTTATTGAAAAGTTAGCGAAGTAATTTAATAAATAAAATTTAATTGATTAAAAAAACTAACATAATAAAAATTCTATACTTAAAAATAATCAGGAATATTGATTTAAGAACTGCGCGGAAAGTTTAGATAACTAGAGCTTTTTACACCTTTTCGATATTTGAAAAATAACTTAAGATAAGTAGGCTGAAAATGTTTGTTTATAATTCTCTCCAGAATTTCGTTTACACTAACTTTATCGAACTCTTTAAAATACGAAATAACATAATATACAATTTAGATTTAATTTTTAACTCTTTACTATAGAAAAGACGATCATTAATGATATTAAATCCGCAAAATTGAGCTTTGAAACAAATACACAGAACATCAGCTTAATGTGATGACATATCCAGGATTGTGCAGGATACTTCCCCAACTTGTACTTTTCCATATCATGTGAGATGTTTGTCTCGGATAAGGAGCATATTCAACAATCAAATAATTTTGCGATATAGATGTAACACGTTTTACAAATTTCGTAGCTTTATACTATTTTGCCAAAGAATTTCTGTATTTCTGCTGCATCTGTACTTGGGAAGTGAAAAATGAAGCTAAATCATACGAAGAATTTTAAATGGATAGCCTATTGAAAATATTGTGGAGAGTAAACATGAAGAGGAAAGCTTATATTGCAAAACATTTCCATTTTGATGCAGAATAATTATGTGATAGCAAATATTTCAATGAAATTTTGCATTTAAAAATGGTATTTTTCCACAATAAGAACAGAAGTGTTTCTTTCAAATTTTTAACTTAATAATTAAACTTCTGCTGGGGACAATTAAAAGAACAGACAATAACAAATCATAATAATATAACTTAGGCTCTTAGGATTTCAATAACAAATCACTGAAACATTCTTCTAATGATCGGCTCTAAAACTTTACCATATTTCCAAACACATCAGTTTTTAATTTCGCAAACAAATGTATTTCCCAAGGTATGCGCACTATTTGGGTGGTTTTCCTATAAGTTTCAATGCAGTTGAGCAGCTGCAAAATATTCCATTGAGACAATTAATCACAATGAACCGTACTTATGATGGCGACCCAAAGCTTAAAATAATTTTAGAGTTGCTTGCCTTGGAGAAAAGATTATTAATATAAATGCTTATTTATACTCTCAAAAATAATCATCACTTTCATTGGTAGTCGCCCAAAGATGCTTTATCATTGAGTTTGATACAATAAGATTATACTTCAAACAATGCCTTTTCAAAGTTTCGAAGGAAAATTTGTCAAATATTTTTTATTTTTAGATCATGGATTTCATGCTCTTACAAAATATAGTAAACATATATAGTGAGTTTAATTCAAGAGATGACTTGAAACACCAACAGCATCAACACTGCCTTTTTAAGGGTCTTTTTTTTAAATTCACAGATGAACAAATTATTTAAATAAATCATCAGTGAACAAAATTAATCTCAAGTTTGGTTTGCGTATATCTTTAAAACAGTACATTCCTCTTCAGTTTCCTACTGAAACTGCACAATGAAATTTAATATTACCTGTTTTTTAATATGATTTGAAGTATTCAAGGAAAGAAATGATATTATTTTCAGCACGCAAATTTTATGTCCTAGCAAAATAAAAATTGCTACTTCACTTCAAGAATCATTTTTTTTTCTCAAACTTCGTGTGCAGGCAGTCCTGTAAATAAATATTGCTGCCTCTTGAATAACTATGTCTTTTCTTTATAAAATATGCGGATTTAATCTTTAAATAGCGATAATTTTTTTAGATAATATCGCAGCAAATGTTTTTCGTACCATTTGGTATTGCTATTTTTAACAACTAGTTTTAAATACGTAAATTTATTTTTTATACATTGAATTCTTAAATCAATAAGCTAGTCATCAATTAGCTTAAACATTTTTAAGCTGGAGTGAGCATGTGAGGATGAGACTGCAATATTAATAAAATTATGATGCTTTATGTTCTTACATTAAAAAAAAAATTAAAAAATCTAAAAGCTTTCAGGTTTTATGTTACTCCCAAAGGGACGTTTTTTTAACATTTTATATGTTACCTTTATTTATTAAATACCATGCTCTTCGCACTTCAAACATAAAACTCAATCCAAAAGCTCGCAAAATATTGAACAGAGCATATCTTTAGAATTTTCGATGCACAATCTGGCACGCTGGAGATAAAAAGGTTTTTTTTTTTTCGTACAGTGCCACCATTGCTAGCTTTAAAAGCGTGTAGTTCCTCAATCGAAAGCTTGTAGGTATTTATATTTATTTTAAATAACCAGTTAAATTTTTAAATTACTTTCCTATAAGCCTTCATTCCCCTAATTGTCAGTGCCAGACTATTTAAATTTGGTAGCGCGCGTAAGGAATGCCAATTCTACCAGAAGTAGAAAAGTTTAAATATCGATGTTCTA
>KK121670.1:71179-97286 GCA_000611955.2 Stegodyphus mimosarum | reverse complement strand
AGTGAGAGTCTGGGAAATCTCTGCGCGTGGTTGTACGCAAGCTTTCGCTTAGCAGTTATTGTTGGTTAGACGTGGCTTAATGGCTATTATCGTGCTGCTGCTGGACTCATCTACGCGCTGTCGGATACAGGATTGTATGAGCCCTGTAGTTTAATTCTACTACTTGTGAATATCTCCAATTCTGAGTTTTGATTCTACTGTTTGAGTTACCACCCAAGCAGAGGCGTAGGATGTTGTTAAGTTGACGCATTGTAAATAATTTAAAGAGTTTAATAAAGGGTAGTTTTAATCCTCCTTCGGTGCAATAACTATTTCTCCAGATTCTGCACAACAGAAGAGAGTAGAACGTTACAAGCTCATAAATGATTTACAAAATATGAAATAGATAATAAAAGAAATTCCAAACTTGCGCTTTCAGATGCACATATTCGGGTGGAGACGAACCTTAATTAAAATTTGATAGCTTCGGAAATGACTAGTCATTTTACATTAGCTTTATTTTCAATGCAACACAGGGTTAAAAAATGCCAGTAATGTATTTACAGTAACATGAGATATTACTTTAGTGAGTGTGTTTGAGTAGCCGTGAAAGTTAATTTATTAAATAAGATTTGTTTGAGAACTATATGTAGAGAAATCTTTCGCGGCGACCTCTTAGCTAAGATGATCATCTTGTGAGCAGAATTACGAAAAGATTTACGTTCTTGAGAACGTTTGAAAGTTGGATTTGTGTAATTATTCATTTAAGTCAGGTCTATGCTAGCCAGTGCATATACTAATAATTTTAATAATGATTCTTGCAATGATTATAAAATAATTGTAGTAATTGTAATAATGATAACACTACGAATGATAATAACAATAATAAAAATAAGATACCTTTATATGGGGCAGTGATAATGCATTACAGTAGTAACAATAATAATAATAATATGATGGTATGTATATATACATATAGCAGTAATATTGCAAATATAATAATAAAATGTAATTTCTTTAAAATTTAAATAAGCAGACAAAGAGAGCAAATTTATGCCAAAAGTTTAAATTAGCTTAAATTTGAATTAAAAGGAAAAAAATGTAAATAAATGAAGGATAAATTTCTAACTAAATGTTACATTAGTTTCTTTCTTATTGGAATGGACATTTTGAGGTAAGAAGATTATCCAGTATTAATTAGAATCTAATGAGGTCTGTAATGCTGGAGAGGATGGAGTAAGCTCTGGAGAATGAAGATACGATTCTTTTGCATGTTTCTATGGTGGTATGGTTGAGCATCCCGTCTGCATCTTTTCAACATAAATGGTGTTATCGATATTGTAATATGCGATCAACAATAGTAAATAACACACTAAAAGATCTAACTTAGCAAATTCTACCTCACTAGAAAAAAAGTTTAGAAATAGCTCTTTTCCAGCAAAATTTTCTAGGTTTTGGACCTTCTAATTTTTTCTCGTCTTTTATTTGTAACGTTTTTCTTTCTCCATAAGATCTTCATTGATTAATTCCTGGGAATGGGATTTCAGTCTGCTCCAGGAATAGTAAATGAGCAAAGGCTTAAAATTAATGGAAGCTTTGCCCTTCTTGAATACGGTTGATGCTCTACTTTGGTGTTGTACTTCACGGCGCATTTTCTTCGTCGTTTGAACCGTGTTTTCTCTTATGCATTTAAACCAGAATAACTAGCTTCATTCACGTTAAATATTTATTCTGGACAAAAATCTTCCTTATCAATTATTTTCTTTATTATGCTCGAAAATCCAGTTTCTATAGCTATATCCGTACTGGCTGCCTGTTCTAGTAAAATAACATTACAAACATTACAAATATTTTCCCAACTTTTAAAGTAATTAAATAAAACTTACTTGAAAACTTAAAAGTTACTTGAAAAAAAAAAAACCTGTTAAGGAAAAACTTCTTAACTGCATTTTTCACTTTCTGTGCTCGTAACCATTTAAATTAATGAAACTTAGGAGCTATTTCTTGCTTTAAAGCTGATAGGAATGTTACGTATATTTCGGTCTGCTAGTAAAATTAGAATAATATTTTTATGATAATAATTAATCCATAGCGCTGTTGAAAAATAATTGCGGATTTAATACACAAGTTTTCACATGCTCAGTTTTTTTCCCTTTATGGTTGATAATTTTTGTGATAGTTGAGGTGTTGAAACCTTACGCATTTCTACTTAATGTTTGCATCTTTACTTTCTGTGAAAGTTTAAGTACATTTATTTTTGTTGCCACTATAATCACATTTCCTTTCGCTTCTACTTCATCTGTACTTACAGTTGAGTTTCTCTTAACCAAACTTTGGTTTGGCTCATTTAGTTGGTAATGGCAATACACACTAGGACTATCTGCCTAGAAGGGAGAAATGCTTTCATGGAAGACTTTCTAAGGGGAACTGGCCCGTATCCACGCTATACATAGGGAAAACCACGGAAATGCCCACGCAGTCAGCCCGTTTGCCTGGAAGCTAACTCAGGTGACAGGTGACAGGTGAAAGCAGGTCCGAACTACCAGTATTCAGCGATTTTATCATTCTGCTGTTGGCGGGCCTCTTTTGACTATAAACTAAGGCATTTTGTTCATGGAGCGCTTCTGTAATAGAATTTCAGTTACCTCCACATCATCGAAATGGAAAATTTTATAAAATTAAGAGAAAGCATTTATACTTGGTGAGCACTATTAATATTTCAACATATTTATTTGTATTTTAATATCATGATAGAGTCCACTAACTGAACTACTTTACTTCATTTGAATCATTTTGAATCTAATTAACTGCAAGAACACTACAGAATAGATGTTTCTTCTGTCTCCTGTATGATATCGTTTCGTCATCTGTAGAAGTTTTAATGATAATTTCATAATTTTTGTTGATAACACTAATCGAAAACTTATGATGGGCCATCTTTTTTTAATCATTTCCATAACAAAGCTTATGCTTAAAAAGTTAAGTTTATGCTTAAAAACTACGAAGTTGTGTGGCACGTGGATTGCATATATTTGCAATTCAAATGCATATGCTTGGAAAAAGGTGCAAGAAATCGTAAAATAGATCGGAAAACACGGGTCAGAATAAATACGGAGCATCGTAACAGAAAGCATCGGAAGTAGTATGCTGAAATGTAAAAACAACTGTAAATATTCAAATGTGATATATCGTAAACTAAATTGAGTTCTAATTGAAATACTGATGTGTAGCTTTTGAGTATGAGCCTAAGATGTGTACAAGCTGTCTATCAATAATCTTTCTCACATGGTTCTAGAGTTTGAAGCACATAATGCTTTGCAGACCTTTGAGATTTCATGGAAGGTGCTAGATTATCACATATAATTGTAGGTGCGAAATAATTAAGATCGTTTTGTTGATCCAACTCCCGTAGTTTTCCATTCTCATAACTTCCATGCTTTGCTAATTTAACACCAACAGGTCTCTGGCTTTTGTCTAGGGTCTATCGGTATAATGTTTTCTATATTTGGAGGCTTAAAGAGTGTGTTGTAAGCGGTACAGCAAGTATCCTGGCTGATAGATGTCTTATCGCAGTTGCCCTCGTCGCTAGCCATGAGCATGTAACCTTGACAATAGAGCTGGACATATAAAGCATCTGTAAGATCTACTGCAATTAAAGATTTTTTTTAGTTCCTACTCGATTACCATAATTTTTTTCCATAGCTGTTTCGTTGTTTAAAAATCGATACACCTGTTATCTATTGTTATAAATAAATCATTTCCATGATTTATGCTGTTTTCCGAGAAGCAGAAACATGCTATCCCTTTGCGAAATTCCAGCGTAAGTAGCTGAAAATTTCGCAATATGGTTACATTAAAAGGTGTCTCGAGGTAATGTTTTAGTTTCTTTTTGCGTATCGCGAGTTCATCTCTTCTGCATAAATTCCAATAGATTACCTATTCCTGCAATTTTGAAATCATTGTTATTAGGTCAAGTTAGTTTAGGATCATCATACACAGATTAAATATTTTCAGTTTGGCAATAAAATTTTAAACTATAAAAACTCATATTAAAAGATAAGAATTTATTGCATCTAAAATTTATATTCTTGTACGCTGAAAGTCATTAAAATTTTGCACTGCATCATGGCGGCATGCAACAAACATCAAATTTGCATGAAAGGTACTACATGCTGAGATATGCAAATGATTAGTATTACATCTAGTGAAAGTGTGGGTAATGATATCTATGTTATGTATAAATGGGAAGATTGCATAGCGGGTTTCTCATTTGAAAATAGTATTTGAACGCTAGTTATTTCCCCAAAGGTCGTATTACGCTTCGTGTGAACAGGAAAACTCTTACCAGCTCAACCTGTGAGAATTTGACAGCAACAAGATCGTAGACTAGCGGGGCCGCAGTTTATAGTTCCGCGACACTGCTGCTCATGTTTCTGGGATCCTATAACTGTTAGGCGAATGTGGAGTCAATGATTTCAGGAGACCCACACTGAACGCCATGCAGGATTTCAGCGACCGGAGGCCGCTAATGTCCCAGAAAACTGAAAAATTGTGCTCTTGGCAATGCGAGATCATACAGCTAAGCCACGTTTCCTTGATCACGAACTTGGATCGCATGCAGAAACACAAGTGTTTACGCGGATAGTGTGACGACATCTGCAGCACCACGGTCTGTCAGCACGGGGACTATTACTGTGAGTTAGGCGCGACGAACATTAACACTGAACGCGGGCATGACAATCCATCGTCTTTTCAGACGACGAGCCTCGATATTGAGTACAACATCATGATGCACGTATCGAGTGCCATTGGGATGATATAAGGCTCACCTCTTGATTGTATACACGGTAATATGGGCAACCCATTACATTTCTGACGTGCTAAAACCCGTGGCTCTGCCTGTCTTTGAGGTCTAGTGATGCAATCGTTTAACAAAATAACGAACGGCTTCTATTCTGATAATGGTACCCATTACACGTGCTGTTCTTATCGTCCTCGAAACAGACTGTCGTTGACTGTTGCCATAGCGCGCATATTCTTCAGATATCTCACCCACTGAGAACATCTACTTACTGCCTAAAGATGGACAGGCAACCACTAAGTAACCATTATAATTGATGAAGTCTGCCATCGAGGTGAAACCGCATGGAATGAAGCACTCTTGTCAGCCATCCAAGCTCAGCGCGGCTCAATGTCGAAGAAATTACAGCTGTTGTTGCTGCCAGAGTTTGCAATTCTGTGCACTGAATTATACACTACGTGTACCCTAAATCACCCGAACATTTAATCTTACAATAGAAAAGACTGGGCTATTTGCTTTCCTTCCTGGTTCGAGAATAGTAATCTCAAAAGTATATTTATAGGTTTTCTACTTTTATTCAAAAGCTTTCAAAGAGAGTATCAAACGATGCCTTTAGCAGGTGCTTTCAAATTAGTGGGCAAAGAGAGCGATCGTTCTTGATCGAAGGGTACAATATGTAAGGCTTCTTCTTTCTTGTTTAATTCAGAACAAACATTTAGTAAAATTTATGTTAAATCAGAGGGACAAAAGTAGACAGATAACATTAGTTACTATCTTTTGTTCCATTACAAAAAATAGGCTTCTCATTTTAGATTTTTATTCCTAAAATGTAACACGATTTGTTAGCATTATGATTTGATATTTTGAATATTCTGCTTTCTAGTTCACTGGAAGGTAATATTTACTTATCACAAAAAGATAATAAAGTTATCTATGAAATACGATATAAGTAGATTGTGAAATAGAATGCAGTTGGATGTCTTGGATTATTTAATTGTAACAAAGGATGCAATGGCTATTCCCTAAGCTTTATTACATGTTTCTTAAGAGGCATGATAGAATTGTAATTCTTGTGTCTCTCTCTCTTTTTAATGAAACTACATACATTAAATAACATACTTTAAAGAAAGAGCTGACTTTCGTTTGAATATAACTTGTGTAAATGTTTTTCTTGCTGTAAATTAATTTTTTTCTGTTATTTTACGCTTATTACATTTTGACAGAGCTATTAAAATGTAGCAAAGTTTTGAAACTGAAATTTTAAAATGTATTTAATAATGTTTCGTAAATTTGATATAAAAGTGTTTAATTTGTTTAATATATAACAAAGAATAAATATGTTCATTTTATTAATAATGCGCCTTTAACTTCTGTTACAGTGAAGCTCGAGTTCTGAATGCAGCACATAATGTACAAATATTTTAAGAAGTCCTCAAATTTGATTACCAAGCCTCCCATCCTATTGAATCTGCCGTTGCATTTATTGAACATAAACTTTTCCCTCTAATCTATAGCTTCACGGGCTAGTCATGAAATTACTTGCCGACATTTAGCTGTTCTCATGCGAAAACAACCATCTGGTCTGTTGGATGTTTACATTTTGCAGCGTTTCTACTCTAGCAATCCTTTACCTTTCATATCTTTAAGTATATCTAAGAAGCATTTCTTTTTTGTCAAAAGTAGTGCCAATACGCTGAAAAGTTATAAATATTTCCCTCTTAAAATTAGAATACTGAGCAGCAAAAATTACATCAAAAGTAACATAATTCAAAGATTTAATATTTTTCTCTTATTTCACAATTTTTAAATGTATATGAATTAAATACACGTTTATGTATATTTCAGATTTAATTGCGGTAAATTCCGCTGATTTATAGGCTAAGTGGTAAAGTCACTGAACAATGGTAGTTCCATTCGAGTTCTCATCCTGACGAAAGTTCTGGCTGTACGAGGATTTTCTAGCTTTTCTCCATGTGCAGGGTGAATACGACTCAGTTTTCCTACAAACGTCCTGCATGAAAGTAGCCCGCTCTTAAATGTCTCTCACTTGCACCAGATGTTATTTGAGACAAATTAAGGTCGAAACCTAATTTATCTCAAAATAAACGAATTCTATCTTTAAACATTACACGCATGTGCGCTGTTGAGAAGAACAGAGATACGTGCGAGTTGGCATTTAACATTTTTTTAATATTGATGTTCTTGGGACAGGAATAATGGATTTGGAAATGCAGGAAGACTACAATAAGATGCTACTCAAGTCCACCTGGAGATCTCTCTAAGAATAGAGAAGAAACCTTTTTACACCGTATCATCAGGGTGGAGGAAACATAGGCTAAATCTTTTAATCTAAAACTTAAAAGCTATTCAATGAAATGACGACATTACGGAAATCAAATATTTACAAAAATTGTGATGATTATGGCAATTCTCATCTACGACTGCGTATAGTGTTATTATAATTCACACCGTACCTCAGAGATCAAACTGCAATATTATTATTAAATTTGAAATTGAATTTGTGACTAGCAGTTCATAAAGCATCGCACTTTCTGCGGAAACCTTCCATCATTTTGCAAGACTACGAATGCTCTGGTGAGTGTAGTGCAACCTGTGACTGAATTGTTCGCGTAATGGGACTAAGAAGGATTCTATTATCGACCGTATACCTGAACCTAAGCTCTTATGACTATTATTTGATTCCTAAAATGCAGGAAACATTTCCTAACATTCGTTTCCTAAATGTTCCAGAGATTTTTTATAATAGACCCCTCTTTTCGAGCCATTCTTACATTCAATACAACCATTCTTACAAGGGCACTACAATTTCCATATTGCTAGAAAGGAATTATACATAACAGTGTGACTATATCGAAACACAGTAAAAGATTAACAGACACAAACAGATATCCCTTTTTTGTCTGTTGTAACAAATTAGTAACCACTGTTAAAGTTCCAATCTTCGTACATCAAGAAAACATTTTGTTTTTTACATTGTGAAATGAATTTGCTTTAAATAAACCACATTAATCATTGGCTCGAAAATTACTCATTTATATGACATTAAATGATTTATCGCTATAACTTGTGAAGTACCACAAAGGCTGAAAAATTTTGTAAAGAACACTTTTATTCAACTCACATGAATATGAATAGAAGGTATCTCTCGTGCTTACAGAATAGCCAGCATTTATGGGTAAAACAAAAGTAATGAATTTGACTAACTAAGTAAATGTAAACAGAGAGGCTAACAAATTGGCTTTGACCTAAAGTTGGTGTGACAGACCAAATGCCGAAAATACAGATCTCAAGAAAATCAAATTAGCAACGTGGTCTTCAGCAGGCAGAATAGACTGCGATTCTACTCTCTAAAACTTTTCTTTAAATACTCTGACCTTTCTATTTCATTTGAATACAGGCGAGTTTGAAATTTACATTTTGCAGGAAAATGGAAACCGAGAAGGACATAAAAGCAATTAACATAAAATAACTGGTCAATGAGCCTAAATGAATCCTTGTAAATCAATTTATTATCACACATTAGTTATCATGTATTAAAAACTGTAAACTAAACTCGATGGCATAAACAACCCTTAGAGTGCCATGGCCGGCAGTGCCCTGATATCTGCTTTCTAGACCGTGGGCTCCGGGGTCCTTGTGCATCTTTGCTTGGACAAGTGGTCAGCCTGTCGCAGGACCATGTATGTAATTAGCACATATTTTGAATTAAAATTAATCATTTGTGTGAATATAATTCACTCATAAAGTTGTATGCCAACCTAGACATGGAAAAAGAGAAGAGGTAGAATTTGTAGGCACACACTTTCCGAATACACAACTATCTTCCTATTACACTCTGTCAAAGCATTCATTTAGGTAATGGGCAAGTCTACTTTTACGAACCACTTTAAGTTTTGCACAGACTTAAAATATAATCACATCAACATCGTATTTTGCCTGAGAACTGAATTGGAAGCTTTTCATTTGAAAGATTTCTAGATTATATCGCCATAAAATTACATAAAATGTACCGGTAAGTGGCAAATTGTCCACGAGATCCCTAGGCTTTAACATGAACCCATAATTATTGACTATTTTTTTATCGTTATATTAATGATTAACTATTAGAGTTTCATTGACATAACTGTAATAGGTGGTGTTCAAATTTTCTCATTTTTAAAATTAATGGCTCCATTCGGTAAGAAAATACCATATCTCTTCTCAGGCAAAACTCCTATTGTGGAAAGAGAGCGAGAATACGTTAACCACTAGGACTAAAATATGGAAATATTAAGTTTATAATTTCAAGAAAAGTACGATTTTGTATCATAATATATACGTTATAGACATTAATATAATACAATAATAATGCAGTTAAATATATAACATTTAAGCTCTGAATTATAATGAAAAATATTCTATATTCACATATTGAAAAAATATTCAAAATTTCAACAAATATTTTCTTTAATCTGTGACCGCATCTAAAGAATAACAGAGGTATATTAATTAATTTACGTCAGTGATTCAAAGTGGTGTTTGAGAATCGGACTGTAATTAAAGGAACGGAATGGGAGAAAGAAACGGATTGAATGAACAGAAGGGATGTTTGAGAATCGGACATTTTTATTTTATATTATTAATTTATTTCATAATATTAATTGCAAGAGCATAATCTACTGGAAATTATTTTTCTAATTTACAATTATAGAAAATTTAATTAGCAATAAACTAGCATACAACAGTGATAAATTCTTCAATAACTCCTATTTTCCAACACACTAAGATTGAAAGAGTAAAGTAAGTTTGTGACAGTTTGCTTATTTTCGATCATTTATAACATAATTTGTTTCCTCCATATTATTATGTAGATTTTTGAGACGGGCGTAGGAGTATAAGAAGGTTGACTAGAACCTGGAAATTGTCTGAAGTCTGACGTCTGAGTCTGTCTGAAGCTGGCTGCCATATGAAGAACGTGAGTCCGAGTCTGGGCTTAGGAGTGGCCCGAGTGTGTTATGGTATTTTTTAGCATTTAACATCATTGATTCATTAACTCATGAGTGTCATGATCGTGTAAACCAATTTTTAAATCATATCAACACTAAAATACTGCAAAGGGGGAAAT
This sequence comes from Stegodyphus mimosarum, assembly GCA_000611955.2. NCBI lineage: Eukaryota > Metazoa > Arthropoda > Arachnida > Araneae > Eresidae > Stegodyphus > Stegodyphus mimosarum. Next base: position 87,381 of record KK121670.1, on the reverse strand, counting down.
TGTGCGACAAACATTGAAAACAAAATATCAGTAAGTTTAATGAGTATCAAACAAGTATAGTTGCAAATACCATAATGAAAATACAACAAGTGTAATATTACATACCAAAGCGTTGTGTAAACTTAACATTTATTGGAAGTAACAAAACTAGTTACAATATTTTAGATACGTAAGTGGTGGTGGTTACAGATGTGGTTTACCGCTATGAGAGGGAGAAACAGGTAGAAAACATACCTCTATACAAAGAGGGGGGCGTAAGAGACAAGTTACTTGTGACAAAGTAGATCCATAATAGGTGACAATAAAAAGGTGAGTAGTGAAATCTTGATTTCAATTAATATCTAGAAAGAGAAAAGGAAACATATTAGTTCCTATTGAGGAGTAAAAACTGGGCCTTCCGTCCTTTCAATCTAGACTCGGACCTTCATGCGTTTCCTCTTCGTTAAGGTTTTTAGAAATCTTCTCCAGTTTTTGCCTTCGGCAGAGCTCTCTCGAATTATATCTCGGTTACAGCTATTGCTTCTTGTCTGGCGAAAACTTTCGAATCCCTCTCGAAGACCGCTGCAGGTTCTTTTTCTTCTTCTCGTCAGCCCCCGGCTTGGCGATGCTTGAAGTTCCAAAAGTCGCCAGTTGCAAGACAACCCTATGAGGAGAATCCATGGCAGTAAGTCTAAAGGTCTTGGGAGGTTGTTTGGTGTTGGCGGATATCCCTTTTTCTGCAAGAATTACAATCGGCACTTGAGGTCACTCAACTTGTTCTACGAATGAAATAACACATTCCTACAGCTAGCCTCGCACCGGGTCTAACGGACTCCCAATTACCCTAGTGACAAAACCCCGGCATAGCGTAGCTGCATACAAAAAAAACTTTAGAAGCAGGGTGCAGATTTGAACTTGGCTAAGGAAATTTCCAGACAACCGTCTGGCAGAGATAAGCATTCTGAGAATTTTTTCTCCAGGGAAATTTCGAAAACAAGGCAATAAATTCTTTTTCCCATCACAATGTAATAATTTGTGAAAATGCATTAAAAAAAACTTGCTTTTAGTTACAAAACTAAACACCGAAGAATGCTTAATAATTACACAGCATTACATACATACATTTATAATAATTACACAGCGAAATTCATGTTTCTTAAGAATGTTTCTACAACGCCATAAACGACTTTACCACCGGAGTCAGAAAACATGGATTCAAACATTACCAGAAAGAGGGGTACGTTAACAAAACTTATTAAATTTTATACACCAACTTGTGTAAAACAAAGAACTTTAAAATTCAAAGTGAAAATGACCTTAAGAGTCAACCTAACCAGATATTAAACATTAAACAAAACAAGTTAAGATTAAGCGATAAACAAACATTATAAAAACCAAGTTAAGATTAAGAGTTAAAGAACAAAATTAAATGGTTAACCAAACAACCTTAAGGATAAAAGAAAAATTAATGCAAGCAACTTAAATTCAGAGTTAACCAAAACTGCCAATATTAAATTGACAACGGTTACTTTTCAACAAAGCCAAAATTTAAGATCAACTAATAAAATCAAATTGATAACTTCCATGACTGATAACAGAATTATGATAATCATTAATATAAGTATACTTCAATTACTGAAACTGAATTAAGATAAGTTTATATTACATAACAAGTGAATTAGGATGACAGAACCATTAACAAACAGTTGCTGATGAACATCGTAGTTTAATGCTGGTCGGAAGCTGATTCCGGAAAAGTCTTGTTCAAAACTGAAAGCGGCATTTAAAAGCTTAGCACGTTAAAATTAGAATTTTGGTTTCTCTTAGAGTAAAAGTGAACTGCGTATTTTAGGGTAGTCAAGAAAACTGTTATCTGTAGTTTTATGTTAATTCTGCTGTGGAACCTTATCAAAGTTTTGATTTAAATGTTATTCAGTCCTTGTCTGTAGGAACCTGGAAATACTTCCGTTACGATAACTCTTGTAAGCGAAATCAGTAGCACCTAACACTTAGAACCTACAAAACTAGCTGTAGCGGTTACAAAAACCCAAACATTTCAAATCTAACAGAAGGTGTCATAGATTAATATTCAGTGCATCGAATTTACTGTTTATTTCAGATATGCTCTTTATTTCAGGGATGAAAACAAAGCTAAGTTAATTGAATACTTGATAAACAAATATATCTATCTAGAATGAAATTGTAATTTAATTGAGTACTAGACAAACGTATACAAATAAGATTATTCTTAATAATTGAAAAATTTCATTGAAATAATTAAATTATTTCCTTGAAATTTCCAAAAACTAAGAATAATTTCTAAAACTCTAAATACATGACTGGAAGTTGAATTTTTTTATGCTTATTAAATTATTCAACTTCACATGCAAAATAATTTGAATTAAATATTTATCGGGCCACAATATATAACTTTGGAATCTCTGAAGGTAAGTACAAAAAACCTTCAAGTTTGGACAATGAGAATAAAACAGTTCACCTCCTTCTCTCACTCTAATTTTCTCTAAAACTAGTAAATAGTGCTGACGTAGAATAATTGCAAGGATTTTAAAACATGAAACTTTAATTAATGAAACATGTTAAAAGCAGGAACTTTATTTTTCTGTACATATAGAATTAATTTAATAATAAGATTTCAAATAAAATGACTTTATTGCACGTCATATAACATAGGCTTTTAAGCAAAAAAAGTAAATTGCAAGTCATGAAAGTTTAACTATTAGGATGTAACTAAGCAGCAACTCATACTAATTTCCAGCACGGATGGAGATGGAAAGTGTTTATTACACTTAACCGTCTGTCAGTGATTCAGACTGGCAATAAGCAGTGTAGCTGGACATAGTGTTAGGCGAAATTACTTCACAATCTAAGGTCATTTCTGCTGTCAAGTTTCTCATTAACGTCAGCAATCTAAATTACCATGAAAGCTGAGAAATACTCTCCAAGATTCCGAGAGGAAAGCTTTCCTCTGAGAGTAGCTTAAGGGTATTTTCCACAAGATTAACAGTTGTTTTGTTGAACGTTTAACACAAACGTCAAATAAATATGAGTTTAAGATTCAGCTGCTGTTAAGAGCAGATTGAAGATAATTATTGTTAAATTTTTTAATTATTGTAAAAGGAAAGAAAACCCATGCCAGAAAAAACAATTAAAACGAATTTCCGTAAAGCTGCTGCTGGCGTCTGTTTTATTTGCTATAAAATGTTTTAAAATAAGAAGCATGTAATTAAAAGAGCACATAAACATTTAAAAGTAAATATAAATTAGGCAAAGCAAAAAACTTTTGTTTAAGTATATATTTTAAAAAATATCGATTTCGGGAGGATTTGACACGTATTCATCTTTGCTGTTTGAAAGCAAAATTTAACGGGAAAGAATCAGATGATGAACTTGCAGCTTTCGGTATGTCTTCCCGAAGTCACATCAAATAAATGGAATAGACAGCAAACGTTACGGGGAGAATCATGTTCTCAGTACGACGCCTGCAGAAAATAGATATAGTGCTATTGATAAAAAGCCGGCGCAACGCAGCTATTGAGGTAGCAAATCAGTTACTTTCTGCTACTGGCAAAAGAATCTCCCGAAAAGATATAGCCAGACGTTTTCATCAAGGATGACTGCCATCTTGCTGTGTGCACTCCATTGTCCAGACAGAAACGTACCGCAAGTTTGCAATAGTAATGCGAGCGTCGTAATCTGACTGAACAGAACTGGGATTGCTACTGTTCTTAGATGTGAGTAGGTTCGGTCTGTTACCGGACTATTATAGACACTAACTGATCTGGAGTGAGAGTGGTACTTGCTTACCGTCCAGAAAGTATCTAGGAAAGGACATTTACCGGAGATGCTGTATCATGGTATGGACCGGCAGTATGATTAATGTCCTCACGCCCCTACACGTAGTTGCAACTGAGATTGTTACTGGCCAACGATACATTAATCTTGTTCTGCTGCCTCATGTTCACATGTTCCGTGGTGCTGCCAGTGATGAATTCGGTTCCATGGAAGAGAACGCAGCATGTGATCAACGCATCCTAGACAGCGAGGATATTCAAGGCCTCAAGTAGTCAACACGTTCTTCAGATCTGAATCCCATTGAAAATTTTTGGTATGCTTTGTGGAGGAATCTTGCTGGTCGACAATGCTCTCCAATAAATAAGGACATCTCATCTGTGAATTGACAGAGGAATGGAATAAATTACCCCAACAATTGTTGTTGGATAATATTGTGCAAAGCATGACACGCTATGTGGAACCTTGCACCGCCTACATAGCCACCATATCCCGTATTCACATCTTACGCCAGAATGCCTGCGGGCGGTAATTGCATTTTTTTCACTTTTACGTATTCAGCACAAAGTGACCATTTTGTCTATGAGCGCTTTTTAATGCTTTATGAATTAGTACAATATATTATCTTTATTGTTATATCATAGAAAAATTTCACTTGGAATCCAACCACACTTACCTTTTTACGTGTTGTATAGCCTCTTGTGATCCGTCCTTAGCAATTGTTCACCTGTGTAATTTACGATAAGCAATTGTGTGAAATTCGTCGCCGGATTTCGTAGTCAGCATGTCCAATAAAGGAAGAAATTGGTTGAGTTGAATTTTAAACGCAAACTTTAAAAATGTTGAGGGCCGGAGAAAAGAAAATCAGGAGACAATAAGTAGATGAACCAGAAAATAAAAGTAGTATAAAAAAAGAAAGAAACAATATAACTTAAATTGAATCTTTGCAGAATTCTATATTCAAGAATTGCCTTAGTCTGTATTTGTAATATATATGTGTTATAAAAGGCAAAGAAGGTGAGGACTGCCTACGGCAAGATATTCTATTTGTTAGCAAAACGAAACTGTTTTGTTTGGCATTGCCTTTTATTAGTCGTAGAAGTACAGCACTTCAATATCAGCTTAAAGAGTTCAAAAAGCATTTACGCATGGCACAAAATCAATTGTAACCAATGATTTCACACGAAAGAAATCATGAATACATCATCTTTGTATGTAGAAGTGAAGTTTATTTAGGAAGAAAAAAGAATTTTAAATGTATGAATGTTCAGAAAAAAAAAAGGATCTTTGAAAACCTGAAAAATCTATTGTCAAGATACTTCGCGAAAGATTAGGAAGCCAGACTAAGGTTGTAAATGTATGGTACTTCAATACGAAAGCAAAATTTAAAACGTGTTACTCTTTTTTCCTTTAGGTTAGCAAAGTTTTCTAAAGCGCATGCTGTAATAACTTTCCAGTTAGGTAGTTAGATAATCGTACACGATGCAGGAAGGTATAGCTGTCGTGAAAACACGTTACACATTACAGTTACTCTCAATGGTATACATTACTGCGAGCAGATAACAGCATTTTGTGGCCTCAATTACGAAGCACAAGCTATGCGATGCCCATGAGATGTTTTCCCGGTCTTCCAGCAAGACGAGGCTACATAATTTGAGATGCTCGAAATCATTGAGCTGTTACATTAGAAATTTCATGAGCGGCTGATTTCGCACAACAGAGATTGCTGCTGATCACGAAAATCCTGCGATCTTATATACCATGTGATACCATGTGATTTTTATTCTGGAGGTTTGTAAAATTGAGGATTTGTAAACAAAAGTACCAAAGCATTCCTGAATTTAAATAAAATTTCCGAGGTGTTAGGATTGGTTGAATGTCAAACAAGCCGTTAAGGGCATTTTCCGAGCATTATTTTCTATATTTAACAGAAATGCTTATTTTTTGAAAGTCTCTTACAACTTTGATGAATATATAAAGGTTCATTTTGTAAACTGAAATTCTTAGCTGGTTTTAAAACATCCTATACTAATTATGAAAATGTATATCTAATGCGGGGATTTTCTTAATAGAATTTTGCAGAGTTAGAAAAAGAAGATATTAATTGATTTCCTGTAAGATTATCTAAAAGCGAGCATAGCTTGATGACAGACTGAACTTTGGATCGATATTGTTCGGATGGATGTCTGTCTTAGAATCTTTTAAGTTTTTTACCATGTATTTTATTGACATCATTTACATACTAGTGTTCGTTTAATATGACAATTTTGCAGCTCTACTCAGTTTTAATAACAACAAGAAATTTGTTTCTTGCAGGTGATGTAGTTTGTTCTACTGAGGACAAATTACATGTTTTTGTCATTGGATTTTGACGTACTAAATTGGCGCATCTTGCATTGTGGTGATTTTAAATATGTTGTTATTTTACAGGTATAGTCAGTCAGTGATACAACTGTAATTTTGCTATCTGATTTTAATAATTTCCTTTGAAAATGACAGGAAAAGTTTGCACATGGAATTTTAATTTTAGAGTTGCGTTCTCAACTCAGCTTCCTTTTCAGGGAAAAAGTAAAAGGATCCGGAAACACAAAGGAAAGCGTTTACAGATTTGGAACTCAAAAGGAAGCGTTGGAATTTAAAGAAAATTTGAAGAATTATTTTATTAAAGTTGCAAAGTTTTGATAATCTAGACGTTATGCTTTGTATGTCATATTGTAAAGACATTGCGTATTTTTTGAAAACAGGTTTGATGAAAAATGAGCAATGTTCTCGCCGGGACTCGAACCACGGACCTCTCGAATACGCACCGAGTGTGCTGGCCATTACACCACGAAAGCATACTAAGAAGGCGGGAGAAATACATTATATACTCCCCCTTTTAAAAAGCGACTGGGAATTAGGGAACCCAAACTCCGAATCCTTGTATTGGAGAATCATCACCCACTACCTTTTTTTTAATTCGGGCTCCATTCCAGAGTCATTCGGTTATATCGAAGCACGAGATATGAAAATGTTTAATGCCCTCCCCGGGATTCGAACCATGGTCCTCTCGAATACGCGCCGAGTGTGCTGACCACTACACCACTCCGGCATGCTAAGAAGGAGAGAGAAATACCTTATAATATGGCATGTATAAACGTAAACATAAATTTTATGGTCACTAAAATGCCAATGAAATCACTTTTTATTTCACTGATATATCGATTTTTTGTGTTAGAGTGGAAACTGACTGAAAGAAAACATGTGTACGAGTGGAAATTCCAAAGCGGAAGAAAATGGGTCACAATTTTTACGATACCGTTCAACCGACAAATTAAAGCGAAATACAATCTTCAGACATTCTTTATAAATAAAAATCTTTTAAGTAAAGTGACTTTTGATTAAAACTTTTCTCTTAATTTAAACAAAAGAAAGGAAAAGTACAGTGCCATTAAAATGAAATTAGAATGAAAAATTTCGCTATTTCAAAAAAGAATCATACGAAGACTTTCACTTCTTGATTGCACGAAAATGATTTAATTTTCTGATAATTTAAATTTCTGCTTTATTTAATTATTTGCGTGTTACTTAGATTCCATATCATATCTTTATTAAATTCAGTTATTTGAAGAGAATGCTGTGATATGAACAAATTAAATTAATAATTAGGTTTTTTGAGGGATCACTAATCTTAAAAGTAATTACAAATCAAATTTTAATCAACCGCTCTAAAGAAAAATCTTTCGTATTTACCCATGCGAAAATTTTTTTTCCTCTTACGGATTCCTTGATGAATTAAAGGTATAATAAACGTATAAAGTTGCTAATAACGAAATGAAACTGATGATAATTTAATTTTGTAACATTTGAAAGATGAAAGGTAACTTATTAATTGAAACTGCAGCGAATATCAAGACTTAAAAGGCTGGAACTTGATATATTTAACTTCCGTTTGAGTTTCATTTATTTATTTATTTATTTACTATCTCGGAAAAATATTTTCTTTTTATTTTATGAGAATAAAATTAAAATGATTTGAATTTCGATGTGTGAGAAGAGCATTTTTTCTTCGTACATCTCATGTTATAGAGCTAGAGTTTCCCCAAAAACTTATTTTCCAAAGATTACAGCCTGTTTTTATTGGACTTTTCGTTCCTAAGAATTTCCGAATTTGTTGCTAAGGATTCCAAGAAAACGCTAATTTGTTTTCAGCGTTAACATAAAGGTGTGGAATAATTTCAGAAAAATAAGAGTAGGTTTAATATGGAATTGTGAAAATTGAGGTTTGGGCAATGAAGCAAGTGATTGCTACTAGACATCATTTTAAAATCCCAAGACGATAAATTAAAATTTGACAATAAGTTATGCAGCTTTCATATAAGTCTGTTTATAGCAGAAGGAGTAACTCTATTTATTATATAGTATTAATCAGAAATTATAGTTTTTAGAGGAAGTGAAAAGATCTTGCAAGCCTTGCTTTTCCTTCAGTAGCAGCTTTCGCATGAATTCTGTAATAAATCCTGATAATTGTCCATTGCCATACAAACAAAAATAATTATTGAATTCACGTGGATATATTGAATTATTGAATTCACTTGGATGATTTTTATTGCATTTTAACTCACTGAATTCACTCAGATGTCTTTGATTGTAGGATAATTCACTGAAAATATAATTTTATTAATGCTTTGTTACTAACAGAAAGATGAAAGCTCACCAGAGTGATCAAAGTCTTATGAAAATTAGTTGTTTTATGTAGTCTTTGGTTAAAAAATAATAACATAATTTAATATCATAAAATAACTTAAAAAGTCTCTTCGTTGATATCCTAATACAAAAGCAAAATCTTTTACGTTGTGTTCATAATACAAATTTAGTCAAAATGGCTAATAATTCCTAGTTGTGAGGCCAGTGAGTTTTCTCTTCAAAGGCAGTTTTTGAATACACTAATTTAATTTTTATTAAACTTTAATTATGGGAATACATTGACATAATATTATGATTAACCAGAAACAAAAGAATTATTTCGTCATAATTTTAATTAGGACGATCGCTCGATTTCAGCTTGCAGCCATGACCTATAAACATGCACTTAGGATATATTCTTGTATATTTTAGGTATTCACTTTCACTTAGCACATTCATATCTATTATTATGATAGCATCGAAAATGGGTAGTCCTAGTAACAAGCCACTAGCAAGTATTCATGGCTGATAAGTTCTGGCGAGGATAACTCAGGAGGAAGCTGGATGACTTCTGGATTTAACCACCTCTAGGAATTTCTTCGACGTTTCGTCAGCAGACGATTTCGTTCTGAAAGTCAGAGAAGGTTACCAAAATTGAAGATATATGTCGGGCTGCATCTGTTTTTCACTTCAAAAGAAAATAATAACTTCAATTGACTCAGGAAGGAAAGGACGTTGTCCTGAAATTAACCGTTTGTTCACCATTTCATTTAATTCTTTATCAAAATCGCTCTAAAAATGTGTAAACACTCTTGTTACAAATAAGACCGCATCTGAAGGCAATAACTATCAGTAACTATTAGTACAATTATTCACACACTCATTTTAACAGCACGTAAGTTATATTTTTTTGAATAAATTTCCCCTTTCAATTTTCAGATGGTAAAACTAGTGAAAATGCTGGAGAGGAAATTCGCAAGCAAATGAGGTAAACAAAGTATCTTCCATTATTAGCAGTTTTTCGTAATTAAAATTTAAAATTGTTAAAGCAAAAGCACTTTGAAAAACTGATTTCAGAGTGATTTTTTCTCTTTTTTTTAATCTAAAATGGAAATAAAGAACAGATGACTTGTTATACACTTAACCATACATTTAATGTTTGAAGAAACAGAAGTCATACAGCACCGAAGTGATAAAAAGTAAATATTGTTCAGTTGAGTTCCGAAAATTGTATATCTGTTCTACTGAGTATCAATAATCCTGTACAGTAACTAATTATACCTTCCATATATTTGTAACATTTTCTTAGAGAACACTGAAACATAACTTTTATATAAGTTATAATTTTGTGTAACATAAGGTGCAGTTTTGTGCAACATCACGTACATTTGCACATTTGCAGGTTTATAAGGTATTTCTCCTGCCTTTTTCGCATGCCTTCGTGGTGTAGCTGTCAGCACGCTCGATGCGTATTCGAGAGGTCCGCGGTGCGAGTCCCGGCGAGGCCATTGCTCATTTTTCATCCCTTCTGCTTCGAAATAACCTAATGTCTCTACGCTGGGGCTCGAACTAAAAAAGGTGGTGGATGATGATTCTACACCACCAGGCGGTTGGGTACCCTCATCCCCAGCCGCCCTTTAAAAATGGGGGCGTATATAAGGTATATTCCTAACAAGAAAAATAATTTCTCCTGCCTTCTTCGCATGCCTTCGTGTTGTAGTGATCAGCACGCTCAACGCGTATTCGAGATGTCCGAGGTTGGAATCCCGAGAGAGTATTGCTCATTTTTCATCCCTTATGATTCGAAACAACCTGTTGTCTGTACAGGTTAACACTCGAATTAAAAGTGTTTTATATAGAGGTAAAAATGCATGAAAAGCGGTGAATATATTAGTTGAGAAAATCTGCTATGCTTCCCGAAAGGGAAAGTGGTTAGTGATTCTGACTACTGTACCGAAAGACTCGCGTTAGAATCTCGGAGAAGGCACAGATATTTGCACAATATATCTTATATGTATAATATCTTGGAGGCATTCTGTGACGAAGCGAAAATCCTCTCATTTCAAAAGCATGTAATATGTGGATTTGTGATAGGGGAAGAGGAATGGGAGACCCTCAAATCTACCTTCCGCCGTGGTGTTCCTCAAAATTGGGGTAGAATTGGGCAAAATCATACTGTCACCTATATGGTGCCTAAGGTTCTTGCCAACGACGGGCATAATCTTGTACTCCTTGCTGTGATGAATTTCGCGGGCTTGTTATGATATCAGATTAGTCAAAACGGAAGCAAGAACAAATCAGATGTGGAATTATGCATACTGGGAATTTTTTTAAGATATTTTATGTAGAAAATTTTATACTTTCACTTCATGAAAAATTCAACTTATTTATTTGAGACGCAGAAGTTTTTCAGGTGTATATAAAAGAAATATTGAAAATAAAAAATAATTCAGAAGAAACAGTGATCACTTTTGAAAGAAAAATCTGCAACGTGATATTAAAAATAATTTTGAAAATCCATACAGTATTCCTAATTGAAGCATGAGAAAAGAATGGTAATTAAAACATTCACCTTAAAATGAACGCTTAATTTTCTTGCAAACTGGTAATTTTTGCTTTTAGTTAGGAATTTTATTTAATAAAAAAAGTTCTTCTCGTTCTTCATTCTTTTACAGCGCTGTAAAAAGATCATGTGTTTCTTTTTTATGAAGTTCTTTAGTTCTTAATTAGGAGATGCGCGTAAAAATGGCACTCCTTATACTACTTAAAATGAATTTCTTGACGCTCAATGTACATACACATAGATGGTAATTTTTATATGACAGACAGATAACTACATCTTGAGATTTTTTTCGAACTGGTAGAAGTTCTTACTTATTACCTTTGTGGAAGTGTTTTTGTTAAAAAAAGTAAAGACAATTTTCTTCTTTTTTATATTTTGAGCTTTCCTATTAAGGAGAACTTTTGAAATACATTCTAGAGAAGTTTTTGTTAACAAGTGATTCTTTTCAAATATTAAATAGATTAATTAACTGAGAAATTAAGTCAGAAATATTAAAAAAGAAAGCAATTAACAAGATAAAACACAAATTTCCTTTTGTTTCAAACATCCGTAATTAATTATTTATTTTTTATAAGAATTTTAAAAATAACCAGTTTGATTAATATGAAAAGCAACTTACTTTGAAAAAAGAAATACGTGCATTAGAAAATTAGTTTTGACCGCGAAATAATGCTCTTAAAATATGATGCAACTTTATAATTTAGTAGTTTTATTTAGAAGCGAACAAATTTGTAAGCAGGCTTCTCCATTTAATACAGGTATTTTCCTGCACTCAACATAATCTGATTCATTATACTCATTATTAAAATACAAAGACCATTACATCTTTATGAATAGCCATGTCTCACGTATATTTTATGATTGTTTAAAGAAACTGCTTTTTGAACTCATTAAAATGCATTTGAGACAAAAGCGAACATATTTCTAGTTTCTAAACTTTCTTATTATGGGAGGTTTAAGCATTCTTTCCTTCAGTAAAAGGACAGCATATAAACGAGTGTCAGACCACCAGTGAAAGAATATCACTGAACATTGATATTTTGACTTCGGTATGAGTGTCCGTGAACAGGTTTTGGCTGCAAGAGTATTTTCATGGTTTTTTTATGTGTTGCGTAAATACAAATCAGTACGTTTTAGAAAATTATCCTAAATGCATCCTTCCCCTATGACAGAAGATTTTTGTGAATTCTAATCAAACAAACAATCATCTAAAATGTACTTATTGCTAATAAATTTGTTTATAAGGTCCTAGAATAAAATGCCTGGTTTATGTTTTAAAAAACAACTCCACTTAGTTTCGAAAGAAAAGCGAATTTTGTTTACAGTAAAGCCGTTTTTAGTAGCAATAGTTCTGGAGTAAGAATAGGATTTTTAAAAGAAAACAGGCTTGCATGTTTACAACAGACACAGAAATGCAAAAATTAGAACAGAAGAAGCATTGCTTCTGTCAAAACTAAAAAGAAGATAGTCTAACAGTAAACGGTAAATAAGCAAATAGTATACTTTAAATCTAAAAAATAAGCAAATAAAACTAAAATTGCTTTGAGAAAGGAGTTTTAATTATAATATTTTTATGCTGAAGCTGAATTTTATATATTACAAAATTATAGAAATGGTATCATAACTATACAAGATTTATGTACTCTGAACAATTTTATCAAATTTGTTAAAAACAAAGTGAGAACATTAAAGAAAGGCATTTTTCTATGGACTTAAATCTTCTTCTTTTATTCAATAAAAAATTAATGTCCATTATGGTGAACGGTTGGTATTTTGAAACTGAAAGGGAAGTGCTTGCAATTTCTAGATCAGAATCTTTTACTTTATGAGTCTTCTGAAACTGACAAGAAAGCAGTTCCGTATTAATTTGTTAATAATATTCAGATTCGAAATTGATCTTATTACTTTTCTACGTTGGATTCAAATAATGTCAATGCACTAGTAATTTGCTGTGTTGTTTACAGTGAGGTATTTGAAATTAATCAGGACAGCTGGCGAGAATGATCTCGTTTAGAATCTCTCTCTTTTACCAAGGAATTTGTCTCAGGCTGGGCAAATCTCCATAGAAGTTTTAAATCATCTTTAAACTAATAACTCGTTATTCATGCACGTACGCGTTACAAATTTCTGTTGTAGTTTGACTTAATTGCCTAAACGGTGCTGGAAATTATTTATGAATGTCTTAAATTAATTATGAATTAATAGAAATTATTTATAAATGAAAATATAGCTTTTAATAAGTTAAATCATTATAAATATTTGTATTTTGTAATAGAAATTTTGTACGGAATCCTTACAAAATATTCAACATTCTTTTTCGAAATTTTCATTTCTACTCTACTGCGAAATTCTTTTACAAAGTACTGTGCCCTATTTTAAGAAACTATGTTAATGGAAAATTGTAAATCCAATTATCCAAAATCTAGGTATCTAGAGATCCAGTTATATGTATCGTTTATGTTTTCAGCAAAAGAAAGCTTAAGATTGGTTTTAATGTATTTATGTTTTTTAATTAATTTATTGGTTTAAATAGGATAGAATTAAGATAAAGAGAGTATATATTTGAAAATTATGAAATGGGTTTGGATAATTGGAAAGACCCTATAAATTATGTTCAGAAATATTGATGGCGTCGTAAAAACTAATATGATTACATTATAAATGTTAATCTGAAGTGATTATACTTACCAAATAATCGAAGCTTGTTCTGTTGCAATTTTTAAAAACTCCTTTTTAGCAGCAAGTGTAAGATTGGAGAGGAAATCGATCAACAAGTAAAAATAACTGAAAATATAGTTGGAAAATGTTAAAATATAGATAAATTCGAAAAATGATAATTACTGTTATTAATATTTTGCTATTGGCAATATTTTCTTATTACAATAGCAATTAACTACAGTATATTTATATATGTACATTTAATTTAAATTTGTAATTTAAAGTGTATATTTCTTTATTGAATTAAATTTGGAGAGTCAACAAACACAACATAGTTTAACTTTTAATAAATATTTCTTAAAATTTCCATTTCGGTTTTGCATCAAATTATAAAACAAACTAGGATAATATCATTCAGTTTTATACATATTAGATTTAAATGTAATGCGTTTGATTGATTTCACAAGAGCTGATTTTCTAAAAAATACCAATTTAAAGATATTTTTAAAACCATTTTAGGATAAATGGCGTATTTTTTATCTCTAAAAGTTCACTTTTTGGAAAGTCAGATGCTCCTTCTTCATATTATTCTTACGTTCTCTGTTTCTGAAAGCCTCTCTTTTTAAAATATCTGTGTCAAAAGCCGCCATGGTCTAGTACCTTTAATATCTGCTCTATTTTGGAAGTATATCTATTTCAAAAACTGCATTCAACAAAGTGTACATTATTAAATAGTTATGCTCTTAATGGCAATTCAGATATGAATGCTCAGTATATTAGGAAAATATGTTACGAGATGTTGTCAGCCTGAGAGAGATTGAAAAAAAAGGATAATAAATAATGTAGCATTCAAAATTGTTCAAAAAGGAGCTTAAGCAAAGAGGTGTCTACCTTAGGATAGTCATGATATTTTGTACACGGAACAATGTAGCAGGAGGAAGCCTTTCAGCTTGTAGAGTCATTAGGTTATATCAATGCAGGAACGTGAAAAATTTGCAACTCCTTCACCTGGATTCGAACTCTGGACCTTTCGAATAAGCCTCGAGAGTGCTTCCAGTTACACCAGGAAGGCATGTGGAAAGGAGGTAAAAAATACTTTATAGACCCATCTGCCAAATCCTGGTGGAAAACCCGCAGTTGCCGTCTTCCGGAGCTATCTAATACGCGCCGAGAGTTTTTCCAGCTACACCACGAAGGTAGGACGAAAGCGGGACAAAATACCTCATAAGCTTATGGGTGTAACGCCAGAGCACGCGCTTTGCGCAGTATTTGCTGTGATACTGGTAAGAAGCAGAAGAGGAAGAACAGGTTGCGATCTAATCTAAGAATACGTTTCTAGTCCAAGTAACCTGGTCTGTTCGATGCCGCCGTAGAGCAACTGTTTGCCTGGATGCGAGATAGGCTGTAGCAGAATAACAAAAATTCTTTCTCGAGACACCGCAACGTTGTGTATACTTGCTTATTAAGTAGTGACAAATGAATTTGGTGACTGATGCTGCTGCAGGATTTTGACATGATATTGCGGCTTCTCTTTGTATTGAAGGAGGTGTGAAAGTACTACGTGAAATATAAAAATCACAGTTAATTCATCCTAGAATCAAATTAATTTATGTTCTCGCAGCGAAAGTATTGTAGCATTGTAGTATTGTAATTTCTAGCTTTTATAACTTCTACTCAGTTCCAAAGCCTGTCCCTCTTCGAGCTTCTTGAAACTTTGTCGCTAACCTTCATATTCCTCCTTCATTGACACACACATACGCACACGCACGCACACACACACTTAATTAAATATGTGAGAAATACAGGTTGTTTATAAAGTCCCGGACCCATTTTGATGTTTAATAACTCATAAAATAATGAAGATATAAACAAACTTATGGCATTTATTGGTGGAATAACTTATATATTTTCCTTTTCAGGTTTGAATATCTTAACTTTTGTAAATATCGTCTGCTTATTAATTGCATTTTTCTCTCTTTTGTTTTTGGCTGCTATTGCAATGTTATGTTTACTTTTGATGTCTTTGTTCTAGTACTTTTGTATGTGATGTTTTATTCGACCGGATATTAAGGAGAATGCATACACCACAAGAGAAAGTGTTATGTAGTGATTTTTGGTTAGTTTAGAATTATGGATTAATGTGTAGTTAATTGCAGTTATTTGTTAATTAATTATTGAGTGAGTAAATTATATGCATTAATTTATGCTTATTCTAAATTTTTCTTCACGAATTGTATTGCTTACGTTGTTGAATCAATTATTTTTATGCGAGTTAAACAGAGTTCTCATTCTTACGTTAAGCGTTCAATAGTAATACCTTTCGGGAAAAGGAGACAATGCGAAATCGGTTGCTTTCTGCGTAATATTTGAAATTTAAAAATACTTCCTTTTATTCACATGGATGAAATTTATACCTCTTAGAGAGAAAAAATTTAGCTTTCTTATGAATCTACTTTCATGACTGTACGTCGCTCCGTTGGAGAATTATGCCCATTTAATTGTAAAATTGTTGAATTTCGGGTCTAAA
>KK121670.1:29353-71040 GCA_000611955.2 Stegodyphus mimosarum | reverse complement strand
GCATTCTTTCCCTCACCCCTCCTTGTTGGCGAAGGGGGTGGCGAGGGTGGAATTTTTTTTGGTGTGAAGAAGGAAAAACTAAGTTTTCGCAGCACTGTTTTGTGTTTGGCGAGATTTGCATACTAATTCACCAAATTTGGTGATTTTCGAAAATTCTGGATTCTGGACGATTAAAATCGTCATGCAAGGCCATGCTCAGGCCTTTTTTGCCTTGGATTTGCAGCTGAAAGAACACGCTTCATTTTTCTTCCTCTGGAAGAGCAAATGTTGACCCGGGGGGTCCGGTAGTGGACATGTTTACGTCCTAAAGATGTGCATCTAAAATTATGAATTGAAACGCATACTCCTCCGCACTTTACCATCCCCGTGTAGGAGTCGAGAATGGTGTTTTTCCTCATCGAATCAATGCGTTGACACCATAGTGGATGCAACTTGAATCCACCTTTATCCGGCTTCTTCCTGAACGGTCACTTAGATCCGAGTACTACCATCAACTCGCCAGGATGAGACTAGACGGAAAAGGGAGGAACCTTTAGGAGCTCTTGTTTTGCTGCAAGAATGCACTTTACCATCTTCATATTGTCTGACCCCAGTGTCCAGATTTCTCGCCGGAGTCCCTCGTTCAACATCTGCTAAGGATTGCTCGTCTGGAGATTGTTCCATCTGATAAACTAGCAAGGCTTAAATAAGTTTCAAATTCTTCCCTTCAAGTGAGTTCAACTTTTTGATTGTTAATTTCACCTGAAATTGAGGACAGCTTGCAACCTAAATTCCGTGAACATGTTTCCTAAATAATAAGGCTAATTAAAATTTTTAAGAGATTTGATTAATTGAAGAAAATTTTCCAGTTATGAATTATTAAAGTAAGAAGTAATTATATGTATATTTAATTTCCAATTAAATTCTATTTAACTTAAGGTTTTTCTGCTGGATCTTAAATCCAGGCTGTTTATTTAAGCAACTGCTGCACTATTACTCTATTTAGGACTTTTAACTTTAACTTGGAATGTAATTAAAATTTGTCTATAATGAATTAAGACAGGATATTAAATTTGTTAACTTATCTAAATTTTACCTTTTTACTTTAAGTTGTTACTATTTTTGGTTGAGAATTAACTTTAACTTTTGCAAATTAAGGAACAATTAAAAATTTAAATTCTACTTTACCTTTAATTGAGTAATTGAATGTAGGAATAAATGTAATCATTTTTCTCCAACGGGTCTACTTGAATATGTAATATTTTCTAACTGCCTAAGGGATTGCTAAATTGATGTATGTAATTTTTACCTGAGTAAATTAAGAAATTTCTTGAACTAAGTAATCTCTATCAATATTGGTAAAGACACCATGCTCGGTGATTCATTAAATTCCTGTGTATTTTTATGCTGGCCAGCAGAGTTTGATAACTGCATATGAAAAGTTAATATTAATTTTTACGGTGTAAATTTTTGATTAATTCATCTCGGTGCATATTTGAAAATAGCAATATATATTAATAATTCTAAAATGCATTATTTTAAATAGTTGTCACCCTGGTACCATAGATCTAGAACCTAAAGTTGATAGATTGCGTGTCTTCCTTATAATGCTGCAATAAATATCCTTGGTTATATTTATATATTTGATTCAGAGTTTTTCTTATGATGACTTGTGTGAATGTTCTTAACACCAGTACACCTGCTTGGTCTTAGGGGTTGTTCGGGTTAGTTTTGAGGAAAGATAAACACAACGCAATGAAGTTTTGGTTTTGATATTATTGTAGGCCAATTATTTAATTTCAGGTTTCAATTGTAACAGTTAGTAGATTTAACGTCTGGTACCATAAGACCACAAGAACATTTGGTACAGAACAAAAGCATAGATTTTATGGTGGGTCACAAAAACGAAATCCATAATGCAAACACAGTGAAATTGCAGAAGAATTTACCAAAAAGATCCTCCATCCAAAAGCAGCATCTTGTGGTAGAAAAAGAATTTTCTAGAAATTGGAAGTATTGCAGATAAGAAACGTTCCGGACGTCCCTTCACAAGTGATTTTGATGTTGAGCGTGTCAGAGAGACATTTTTACACAATCCTAGAAGATCAGCGGCAAGAGAATTGGATATGCCAATTTCGACGGTGTACAAGGTTATTAATAAAAAATTAAGACTGCATGAATACAAATTTCAGATTGTTCAAGTTTTGGAACCAGACGATAGACCTAGGAGGAGGGCCTTTGCAACAGATATGCTAAGGAGGATAAAAGACGATGCTGAATTTCTGAAGCGCATAATGTTCTCCGACGAAGCACCCTTTCATCTTTCTGGCATTGTTAATCGCCATAGTGTGCGCATATGGGGATCTGAAAACCCCCATGAATACCCCGAGGCACAAAGGGATTCCCCAAAGGTTAATGTGTGGTGTGGACTAAAGCACGACCTTTCTTTTTTACAGAAAAGACGGTCTCATCAGTCGTGTACTTAGACATGTTGGAAAACTTCATATTTCCACTACTAGAAGAGCTTCAGCCACATGTCTTTTTGAAACAAGATGGTGCACCACCTCATTGGGGTACCATCGTTCGTAGTTCTTTGAATGACCATTTTACAGGAAGATGGATTGGGCGAGGAGTTATTAAACATAAAAAATGGTCCGGGATTTTATAAATACCCTGTATATTAAAGTATATAAAGTTTCGTTTCTATATATATATACACCCTTAGACAAAAAAAAAAGAACGACTCACCATGAAGGAGTTATCCGAATGGGACGGAAATCTGTAGAAGTGATGTACATTTACAGGAAAACAAATGATTACAGTTTGAGAAAAATTGGATGATTTATTGAAGTGATAGAGCTTCAGAAAATGAAAAAGTCAGTAACGCGTTTGTCCACCTCTGGCCTTTATGCAAGCAGTTATTCGGCTTGCCATACATTGATAGAGTTTGCGGATGTCCTCCTGAGGGATATCGTGCTAATTTTCTGTCCAACTGGCGCTTTAGATCGTCAACATTCCGAGCTGGTTGTAGGGCCCTGCCCATAATGCTCAAAACCTGCTTAATAGGAGAGAGATCCGGCGACCTTGCTGGCCAAGGTAATGTTCGGCAAGCACTACGGCAAGTTCGGCGAGCACTACGGCAGTCAGTGACATTTCAGTGGGAATGAGCCCGATACCACTGCAAACGGGCTTGACGTTATACACAGAGGTCAATGGTAGTCGGCGAAAGGGGCGCTGTGATTTCAGCCCCCTTTCTGTAAGCAGTCTACGAATGGTCCTTGTGGTCACTGAAACACTAGTTGCACGTACAATCGATGATAATGATGCATCTGGGGCTGTGAGTGTCGCTCTGATAATTGTTCGGTCTTCACGTTCTGTCGTTTCTCTAGGCCTACTGCTTCCTTCTTGACGCTGTGTGCAGTCATGGTTCGCCCATTCCTGCCATCATCGTCTAATAGTGGCATAGCTCTTGCTCAAATGTCGAGCTATTCGCCCCTAAGACCAACTGGCTTCTGAGCCCAACTCTCTCTCAAATTCTGACATCTGCGCTTATCGTTCGCGCACCTGTATGCGAGGCATAGTTACTGTCTACCAGAGTACACGAAATGAAATTCCTGAAGAATTTATGATCTGGAATTGTAATTTCTATTCTTAAATATCCTGCCAGTTGCGCAGATCAGATGCGCTGTAGCGACAACCGTTCATTCATTGGCAGCCAAAATGTAAAATTTTCATTTTCCGTCGAAATCTGTATGAATATCAATTTGTGTCCAATTTGCTTTATAGCTTCTCGGTTGCGTCGTTTTGTTTTGTCTAAGAATGTATATTAAAGTATATATATATTAAAGTTTCTTTTAACTTTAAATGTACTAATTTTGGTTACTCTTTTCTTGGAGAAGAAATTAGTTAGGGCCTTCATAAAGAAGAAATAATAATTTTCATTTTAGTTCCGACTTTAATTTTTATTAATTTAGGTCCAGCAACATATGCGCAGATTCATCTCTTTGCGTTTTTAATAAACTTAATTTAAAAATTCTTTTGGACTCGTTTAAGAGCTACAAACACACATACACACACACACACACACACACATATATATATATATATATATATATATGTATAATATGTATTAAACTCATGCTCCTGTATTTTTTATATCAGGTAACACCCATGTAATTTAAGCGCATTTTTGTAATCAGTTTTGTAATGATTTTCGTTCCTTTATCGTATTAATTTAATTCATTTGTTACTTCTTAGAAAGCTATTAATATAATTATTTCACGTGCATTAAACACAAGCGTTCTCTTTTCTTCATTTAAGTCATTAGATTAAGTTTTGTGATGTTTTAACACGTTTAAAAAAAGGAACAAAGACAAAATTGCCCCCTAAATATTAGATGTACAAGGCATGTAAACAAAATATAATTTTAATGAGTCATAAAATTTAGCCAGGACAAGTACTGATTTTCCATTAAAATCAGGCTCTGAAAGCCATATCACTAAATTGAATGTCTCTCTTCTTCAGGATTAACATAAAGTATTTTTTTTATTATTCGTATACTGGATAAGGCTTTATTTAACGTTAATTAAAGTTTTATATTTGCAAAGGCTGAAGAAAGAGGCAAGGAATGGATGGGAACCTCATGAAAAGGATTAATGAAGAGAAGTAAAAGAAGTTAATAAAGCTTGTATGTGTGAGGAGCTTATATTAATGCTCTGACACGCTCAGGTTGTTTTAAAAGTAAATAGCCTGAAAATTTATTTGCTTAAAAAATTAGGAGAGAAACCATCACGAGCATTGAATAAAAAGGGGTAATAAATGTGGCACAGTGTGACAAGGTGGTAAAAAGTGAAAGTATCAAGACAAAAATTAGCAAAAATTTACCATGGAATTGTTAATCACTGTTAAAATATTAGGAAAAGATAATATAATGTATATTTGTATTTTTTTATTCACACCTTTTAAACCAGTGACTTTTTTATCGCGTCCATCATATTAAAGAAAAGCGTATTTAGGAAGGAACAACTTTTTATAACATGTTTAATGTACGAATAATGAAAAGGAAAGTATTCATCCATAATTCTTTGCAAATGTTTCTTGAAAAATAATTACTTTTTAATATTCATAATAAAGTTCGAAGCACGACACTTTCGTAGTTACGAAATAAACTGAAAAAAATCGAACTGTTTATTAATTTAATATTAACAAGACAAATGTTTTTTGCAAACACATACATACCTATATTCACTGGTTATAAATTAAAGAAAAATCACAAAAATCATGATTACTGAAAACGTTACACGTAGAATTTTCTGAAACTTACCCACAATATACTACACACAGTAAGGTATCAAATAACATAAAAAGAAATTACCAGACAAATATGGTAGTATAGAAATTAGCACATGCGTAAAATTAACAAATCAAAGGTGTCAGTTTGCTATAGGAAAAGTATATTTGGAATATGATCGTTTCTAGAAGCAATACAACACCTACAGCGATGTGTGATCCTTTCCATTATGCGGTCTATCAGTTCCATAGGAAGCGAAAGCCATTGCTCTTGCAAAGCAGTTGCAAGCGCGACAGTGGTCTGAGGGTGCGGATCGAGAGCAGCTACACGTCTCCCTAAAGCATCCCAAACGTGCTCGATAGGATTCAAGTTCGGGGATTGAGCTGCCCACTCCATGCGCATAATTGTTTCCTGTTGAAGAAAATCATCTACGATGCGAGCCCTGTGTGGTCTTGAGTTGTCGTCCTGTAACAGGAAAGCATCACATATTGCCCCGGTATATGGATAAGCATCAAGGATGCCATCTGTATAAACCTGAGCATTCACGGTTCCCCTTGGAAAGACATGGAAGTCTGTGTGTTCACCTAAAAATGCCACCCCAAACACAGACACTGCCTCTTCCGTACGCATCTCGTTCACGGATGTTTGATGGATGATAACGGATTCCAGGTTCTCTCCATATCAAATAACGCCCACTTCTGGACTAAACCTAGACTCATCCGTAAAGAGAATAGTCCTCCATTGATCAGGCATCCAGTGGACATGTTGCTGTACCCACTGTAAACGGTCTCTCCTATGGCGTGACGTGAGCGGCACGCAAATGGCTGGTCGCCCCGCATGCAGACCACCTTTGTGAAGCCTTCTGCGCACAGTTGACGTTGACACCAACCTCCCAGTGGCTGCAGCAAGGGGCGATCTAAGAAGAGTCGGAATAGCGGCTGATTCATGCGTGCACATAATGTCAAATATCGGTCATCGGCGCTCGTCGTAACAATTGGCCGTACTTGGCTGAACCTCCAAATGCCGAATGCGTGGTTTGAAATTGACTCCAAAATCTATGAACCACTGAAGGACTCACATTTAGCCATTTGTCCAATTCTGTTTGTCCTGCCTCTAGTCTCCTAGTGGCTCTCCATCGCAGTTCTGCAGGCAAATGATGCCTGGAGGTCATTGGTACGAGTTGGCTATCTCAGATTTCTGATGTCACTATCACAGTGAAATCTGTGTGCTTGCTCTCAAACGTTGGATTTTATGCTCCTCGCAGATGACGTATTCCGAGTGCAGCTCCACTAATTTCCGTATTGCAGTTTTACTCAGCTACTCTTACTTGACAATATATACAAATTCTACACGGTTTGGCTTATTTTTGAGAGAATTATCGCTATTTTTGTGATTTTTCCTTAATTTATGATAACCAGTGTGCATACTACATATATATATATAATTTGGAACATCAAATAAAACCAAAGAAATAAATCGATACATTTTTTTTATTTCTTTGATTCTATTATGTATACTTTGATAGTAGCCAAATACTGTTGATTATTGATAAATCCTAAAATCTCAGCTGGCAATTTGAAAAAGCCTGTTTTTTGTAAAATTAGGCAAAAACGTAATCTTAGATAAGCACCAATTTTGAATAATATCCTGTTTTTACCGTAAGATCTTACAGTGTGGAAAGATATAAGTCTCTTTTTCTTAGTAAACATTTACTTTGAAAAAGAGGGTCTTATGTTTAATCGCCCTTGAAATGTTTAACGCTTTACTCAAAAATTACTCCAGTCTAAAGTTGAAATTTTTCCTAGTTTTAAATTCTAATCCCCTTTGCCCTTATCTTATTCGATATTGTCGGTAACTTTAATCAATAATGCACATCAATTATTGCAATATAATCTATGTACATAAAGAAGAATGTCTGTGCGTTTGTTCGCGATTAACTCAGTGGCTACTGTAGCTATCGTCACCAAACTTTCTATAATTCTTTTCTGGGCTTGGAAAAGGTCCACATCCACTTTTTTCCAAAAAAAAAAAGCTAAAATTAGATATATTAATTAAAAACTCTGAAAACGCTAATTTTCGCTCTCATTTTTTCGAGTGGCAAGAGTCTCGCACGCTCGACATAAACATCTGCTTTATTCCGAGCAGTGTTGCCACTGCTCGTTTCAAATCTTTGTTAATAAAAAATTTCGAAGTTTTACAATGAAATAAAAGTAGCATTGCCAGACATTAAATACATTATTTCCGATTCCAAAACTTCGTGGGAAGCCATTTCGACTATTGCCAATTTCGTACGATTTTAATCAGACGAGATATTAATTAAAAACTCTGAAAACACTAATTTTCGAACTCATTTTTCCAAGTGGCAACAGTAACAACTGCGAGTTGGAGATAAAAAATGCTTTATTTCGAAAAGTGTTGCCACTGCTCGCTTCCAAATTGTAGAGTTTGTTAATAAAAAATTTGCAAGTTCCGAACTGTAAGGTGATTCGTTTGGGAAAATAAATTTTGTGAAGGAAAGGGTTTGTATGTTTATCATCGGTTCTGTATGCATTCAATCCCTTACAAACCTGTACGCATGTAACAATTTTTGGTGTCAGAAATGGGACTGAATGCCGGTGATAAGAGTTGAATGAGAAACTAAGACAGCTAGTGACAGCTTTATCTTCATTCCGACAAAAGATGGAAGTAGCCGTGAACTTTTTTCAAGAAAATATGAAATCAGTTCCAGAAAAGATGCAAGCGGGCCAAGAAGAGACGTAAGCGGGTTCATTAAAGGTGGAAGCAGGTCGAGAGGAAATAAAAGAGAAACTGCTGCTATAACAGAAAACAAATTAGAGGCTATGAAAGGCAGAATAGACACGGTTGAAGATAAAATTGGAGAAATTCAAGAAAGAGTTTCTACAGTCGAACAACAAGTCGAAGAAAGCCTTTTTGCTGCCCAACAACAAACCGAAAAGAGAGTGTCTACTGTCGAAGAGCAAACTGATGGCAAAGTTTCTGCTGCTGTTGCCAAGGAAGCTGCCAGTTCAATGAAATCTCTTTCGACAGCTGAACAAAATTATGAATTTTTAACTCCACGTATGATGATAGAAAGATCTTCTGGCAAGTGTACAAGGCTCTGCTTTCTGTATTGGTGGACTCAAATGGATGGAATTCCTAAGCTAATCCCTTCCACCTTCCCGCTTCTGTGAGAGCAGCGGATATTGTTTCAACTCTGCTCGAAAATAAGAGGCTAGATTACGTAGATCTACCCGGCACGTTACAGCTGCGTTTTGAAAAAGAAATATTTAAAAGACTATTATTTAATAATCTTTCAAAGTAAAATACAATAGTTCAGAATATCATTAGATCAGTTAAAGTGCTTATTTCGTGTAGCGTTTTATTATATAGTGGGCACACAGTATCATTTTTTTCATGTCACACATTATCATCGTAATGGTCCATTTTTGAAAGGCAATTTGTCTTTTGGCCTAAATCGATAATTTCAAAAAGCCGAATACGATAAATTTAAAAACGTGTTGCCAACGCAGGGCAACAAATAGAGGTAATTTAATTACTTGAAACATAAACATGAATAATTCTGGAGGTCTTCAGTTAAAATATCGTCAACAGCAGACGACAGAAACATTTCAAGAGCACCACAAATGTTGAATAGCTGTCTTAGCTCGTCTTTTCAGACTGCCCAACAAAAAAAGGGAAATACAATGGCTGCAGTACTTAATCGATGGCATCCGTGATCCTGCAGTACAACAAGCCCTTTCTTTCTTTCCGCTATAGACGGAACAGCTGGCTCACTGGGTTAGGTGCTTTTTAGCCAGTTGGACCCTGTTGATGGAATTAAAAATAAATAAATATATAAATATAAATAAAGAGCTTAGAACTGTGTCTTCCAGGACTTGCTTACATTTAAAGCTAAGTGCTGTGTCCTTTGGGAACTGACCACGCTAAACGAGAAACATTTTTCGCTGTTATAGTACATGCTAAGCATGCAGATATATTGAGGATATAAGCCCTGTGAATGTCGATGTTAAGTTACTGAAAAGTGCTTTACTGTATGAAATGAAATTCTAGGAAGCCGAGCAAGTAAATCGCAGAAACCGCCAGTCAATTAAAGCTACTCAAGTCCAGGAGTCACTGGATCACGTGACTGTTCGTTTAGACGATTTAACCAGGCTAGTGAATGCCTCGAGGCGGAATATGATGCTAACAAATAAACCTCAAATTGCCTGAGCTAAGGTGACGAAGACCAATTACAAATGAACTGTAGAACATCTCAAGGCACTGGAGCAAAGATTGCTTCCAAAATAGAGGAGGGAATTTAATTGGCGGCCAATTCGACGAGCGGATATTGTCAGATTTTGAGATGCTCCCTGTTAAAACGCATCAGATTTCTGCAGTCGGAGGCAGTAGTAATGGACGTTTTATTATGCAACATACCGATGGTGCTCTTTGCAAAATGACCATACGCGAGAATAAGAAGCAATATTACCAACGCCCGGGAAAATTTGGATCAACAATTGGAAGGTAAACTCCCCTGGATGTCACCATTCGTTATCTTCCAGACTGTGTCCAGTGATAATCGATATCGATGGTTACTTAAACTTTAACATCGGGTTCGGAAGTGCCACCTGCCATCACACGGCATATGTGGCAGATATTATAGAATCTTGCATATACAAATTAGACAATTTATGAAAAGGTAATTCCTCTCTGGACTTTAGAGTACTGCATTCTGACTCTGAGGACATAACTTTTCGGAATTCAAGATGAAGGAGTTAAATCCGTTCATCATGTCATAGCTCAAGGCAACATCGAAATAAAAGAAGAAAGGAATTTTTACTTCCTGAACCCATGGCGGAATACAAATTTTTTTATATGGCATAATGGAGTACCCTAAGAATTGTAACCGCCCCAAAGGAGAAATAACAGCCTCAGCACTCGTGAAAATCGTCATATACTCCTGTGATCTGATTTAAAGGAATCAATAGTTCTCCAAAGCCTTCGTCTTCGGAAAGCCTAACATCAGAATTATTGAAGAATGCACAACCAAGCAATGAAGAGAGATTTGCTCCAGAACGTGTCATTCAAGAATTTTGAGATGTTTTCTCCCACCCATCTTCTGACATATTTGGAAGCAGTTTGACATAGCGTATAATTGATACCGGGGATCATCCATCAATCAAACAACATCCAAGACATCTACCGATTGCTAAACAGGAAGAGATACGAAAACTTCTAAAGGATACTCAAGAAAGCCAGGTTATTGAGTTTTCAACAAGTTCTTATACTTCTTCCATCGTCCTGGATAAAAAGAAAGCTGGTTCAATTATATTTTGCGTTGATTATCGCCGTTTCTATGAAATCACGAAAAAAGAGAGCTAGCCTCTTCCTAGAATTGACGATATTCTTAACATTTTCTCTAAACAAGTGGTTTCGACGCTAGATTTTTCTAGTCAATATTGTCAAGTAGACTTGCAGCCCGCTGATAGATAAAAGATGGCATATGCTACGGCTCAAAGACTTTCTAAGTGATGCCATTTGGATTATGTTACTGGTAGCATTCCAACGCCTCATGGAGACCGTGCTGAGAAGTGTTTCATACAAAACCTGTCTGATATACTGGGATAGCATCAGCTTCATCTTGAAGAGCATTTAGAAAGTATTATGAAAGAGCTTCAGAAATTGAAGAAAGCCAGTCTAAAGTTAGGCCCTGCCGAATGTGAATTGTTCAGACAAGGAAGGAAAGTGACTTACCTCGGAAATACGATCTCTGTTGAAGGAATACGTAAGTATCCAGAGAAATTGTCGCCAATTAAAAATTGGAGACGCATCGAAAATGCCCATCAGCTGAGATGCTTTCTGGGACTTTGCACATAATACTGGAGGATCTGAGAAAACATTTTTCTTCCATCTCAAGACCCCTTCAAAGACTGACAGAGAACAAGCAAAAGCTCTTGTGGACAAAGAATAAGACGATGCATTTAACAATCTGAAAGAGGTTTTAGCATGTTCTACGGGCATAAGAAATCCTCAGTTTGACAAACCATTTACTTTTAACACACATGCATGCAATGAGACTGTCGGTGCAATTTTGTCAAAAGAATTAAACAGTCAAGACCGTGTCGTGTCATACTGGAGCAAATGCCTAGCTAAACCGGACGGGAATAATTGTGTCCCCAGGAAAGTGTTGCTCGCTATAGTTAAAGCCGTAAAACATTTCCACAACTAACTCTACGGCGGAAAATTCCTGTTACGATGGAATCTTCAAATAAGCATCCTAGCTAACAGGATATTTCGAGATGTAGTTCTACGGCAAAATGATATTAGGCATCCTTGGACTTATTCCATATTCGAAATTGCGTCATGTTCCCGAAGCTCGAATCGGTTGATGGAAAGCATTCCGATTGCAGCTGATAGTTTCAAGATCCCAAATCCAGACATGCTTAAAGAACTACAGAGCAGTTCGGCAGAGGTCACTTCGGAATACAGAGTTCGAGTACGCTTTTACTACAGTAATGCGATGGCTTACGTGCAAAAGTGATGCTAATCGTGAGATGTTTGTGCAGGTCGGAAAGTACCGAAGAAGCATAGTCAAAGAGGTGATTAAACGTTGTAGTGTAGGAGAGCCTTTTTTTGTATGATTGCTTTTAATATCCTGTAACCTTTGCCACGAACTGTTGATGGAAACAAATAAATCCTCGATGATTATTCTATCCTTCTCAAGAGGCTGTTACGGTAGCAGATTTAATTACACAGCAATGGATTTCCAGAACTGGATTGCTTCCTCAGTTACATTCCGATCGGGAATTTTAGCTCTGCTGTAATTAAGGGAAAAACCTCCTGCAGACTGCTCGGCATGGTACAGAGATTTAATCAACCATTCTTAATAACCTCTCGATGATGGTTTCCAGAAACCAGCAGGACTGGGATCAGCCTCCTTACTCGATTATCACAGTGCTTTGCTCTTCTTACTAGCCTAATACAATGCTGCCCCCGAGACTAGCGGCTATTTCCTATACCAGATACTCTTCCTTCAGGCCTTTCATCAGCTTTATGATCTCTTACTTGATTGCCTTTCAGATGCGCCTTCACTGCCTGAGAAGTATATTCAGGATCTCTATGCACGGTTTGAAGTGATGCAAAAATTTATACGAGAGCGCATAATCTTGGCAGGAGAGAAAATTAAGACCCGATACGACACAAGAGCTACAGCATATCAGCTACAAGATCAAATAGTGTGACAAAGTGTAGTTACGGAATCCAGTTCGAAAGAAATGATTTTCTCCTAAACTACATTAATCCTGGAACGGTCATAACTGAGTCTTAAACGAGCTGAAAGACCTGGTAATTCAGGTCCGTAAATCATCAAATAAAAGCCTAAAGTCGTTCATTACGACTGGCTAAACCCTTATTACTGCCTTATTACGGCCTAGTCTCCACTTTGTATTTAACGTAAATAGTATACTCTGGCCTTGGTCCTATGTATATAAATTTGTAAATATATGCATATAATTCCTGATTTGACATTTGATTTGTTTTATGTTATTTATTGAAATGTTGTTTTGGCATTGCATTGACTTTCATTAGTTGTAAGTATGGCTTTCTGTTCAGAGATTGTATTGCTCGGGACGTGCAGTCTTTTGGGAAGGTGGCAATATTACGAATTTTGTACATATGCAAATAGCTTACGAAATAATATGTGACGTTTTAGTATCTTTTGTGTAATGTAACATAAATAGTATGAGAAGTGCGAAACTTTGAGAAAATATAAAGACACAGGGGCAAGTCTATTTAACATTTCAGTAAATGCCTGGCTCTATAAATTGGCGAGATAGAAAAGTCGAAAAGTCGCCAAACGTGGCGACCGTTTGGCAACATTTTGGTAACTATAATTGATCCCTATATGCAAATATAACCGTACCTGGCCATTATATGTAACTTTAACCGTATATGCCTTCCAGTGATTTCGAGAAATTGAAGACACTACAGATTTCTTGGAGGCCGAGGGAAAACGATATAACCCCGAAGACAGCATCCATTCTCAGTTTTCAGCTCAATGTTAAATTTAGTGTATGGAGAAATCTCCGTGCGAGCTTCGCTCTTTAGATGTGCTTTGCATTGTGTTGTTTAAAGTTCGAAGAAATAACTATTGATTGTGCTTTGTCATATCGAGAAGACCTGTATGAGTGCTTTTGTGGAAAGTTCCCTAACTGTAAAATGCTTCTTTTGGAGTCTGGATAAATTTTATCCGGTTATCATCGATTCTATATACAATAAATCCATTACGCATGTAATAATACGAATCAATTTTCCTTTTAGAGGCCTCAATGGCGTCGAATCATCTCTTAGGTAGATTTAATCGATAGTCATATTCAGACTACCTTACTTGAGAATAAATCTATGAGTATGTAGACTTTACAAGAAGGAAAATAAAATTCATCTAATGAAGCGGTATATATCTAATAAGTGAATTAAGTTGGATTTGCATTAGTTGTAGGTTTCAAACTGAATTACGACATTTTATGCAAAATATTGGTAACTTGAAATTTAAATTAAAACCCGTGGCTCACGCTTTCCAGTATCATTTACTTTATTTTTTCCAAACCTTGATCATGGAGACTATAAGAAAGTAAAAAAAGTAGTTAATTTAGGTTTTCAAGTTATTACGCGATTTATTAATCTTTAGAATAAAAGAAAGTTTTTCCATTATTTTAATTATCACTACAATTTCATTCAGTTCAGAGAACTTCTGTTAAATCGCTTGGTACTTAAGGGGGATTTAAAAATTAAAGGAGGATTTAAAGAAAGGAAGGGGGATTTAAAAATTAAAATGCTGCGTTTGCTGTCTTAAAAAACAGTGCTCAACTCATCATACGAAACTTTACAATATGTGTATCTTAGAAACAAGTTTTTTTCTGAATATGGAGCCAGAACAAAACATTTATTTATTCATGTTCATCAAGTACCATGTTAAATTTAAAAAAAAAAAAAAGATGAAAAATCTTTTAAAATTTATTTCAAACTTCTGTTTGTATTCGAAAAATATTTTTTTTAAATAATAAAAGTTTAAAGTAGTGGTCGTTGGATAATCTGTGATTGGTTAACATTCCTGAATTTAATTTTTATTTTCTGATGATATGAAGCATGCCAGAGGTGAAATGGATAACCATTCTGAACGCAAAGAACTCGGCCCGGGTTCATATTCCGTCGATCAAGGTTTTTCAGGGTGTTTTCGATGCTTTCTGCAAGTGCAAAGTGAATTCGAGCCTGTTTCTTTAGAAAGTTCTCCACGAAAGCCTCCCTTTCCTTAGGCAATTAAGTTTAATGCAATTTACCCTAAATAAGTCCATTCAAGTTTTAGAGACATGAAATTTAGCCTTCCATCAAGCGATTTGTGTTAATAAATAAATAAAATATTTATGAGGATAATAAGCAAATATAATGTAAGTTTATTTTGAAGTAGTTTTTGATTTATCGTTTCTAGCATTATAAAATCGAAGCACTTCAGAGTTCCCTTAAAATAAAAACAAGACCATAATCTCACATTCCGAGAAGTACATGAAAATCATTGCAGTCCGAAATAAGGTAATTCCTACTCCTAAGTATTCCATTATCTATTGCACAGAGAAATCAACGACTAAGGCAAATTTGATTCCAGAAATAATGGTTTGTCTTATCTCACAGAACAGAAGCCATTTTTAGAAAGCGTACTGTAAATTAGCTGCTACCATCTCCAAAATACTTAGACAGGAAGAATATGCCGAGCAATTTGAGTGGGTTCAGGATCTAAATTACAAATCCTTTGAATTCCTTAAACTAAATTAAACACGCATAACAATTTTAGAAAAGTTTTCTACTAATCGTTCTTTCTCCGAATTCCGTTTAAAGACGAAATGGAATGCACTGATTGCAAAGTATGTGACTTGTTGGGCTTTAAACATTCTTCAGGATGTATTTTCAAATAACTGGTTTTAAGTCGCATGGAAGTTGGAAAATATTTTTATCATAATTGTTGAGTTTGAGAAAAATTAATAGATTCTGTATTCTAAGACTACTAGGGAGATATATAAGCTGTCAGAATCAAACTCGAGGTTTTAGTTTTTGATCATGATGTTCTATATTCATCAGGATATTTTTTTCATTTTAATATAAGTGACGCAAGTAATCGTATATAAATAAATAAATTTAGTGTTATTGAAAATGCATTTTTTCTGAGTGAATTGTAGGCGACAATTTAATGCATCTGCTTTTATTTCAATGACAGGATTGTAAATACTTTACATTTCAGTATGCATAGAGAAATATATGTTTTAGGTGCAGTCCACTGAACCAAAACCCAATTACTAGATCCCTTGCTTTTATTCTCAAGATATTTCTCCCGCTTCCTTAGCATGCCTTAGTGGTGTAATGGTCAACACACTCGGCGCATATTCGAGAGGTTCGAGTCCCGGCGACTGCATTGCTCATTTTCATGTATCCTGCTTCGAAATAACCTAAAGTCTCTACAAAGTAAAGAGAAGCTTATTGTTAATTTATTTATACTTTTTTTATTGATTTAAATGCTATGAAATATTAACACATTGCAGATAATACTTCTAAAAATATTTAACTAATTTAGAATGATATGTATAACTAGTATTTTATTCATAATAATCAGCAAATATGGATTCTGTAAGAAATGAAAGAAAAATCCCATGCCGTTTATGTAAATTTAGTTCTTTTTGGCTGTTCTTTATTCTGTTCTTTATTGTTTAACTCTCATTTAACTTAATCACAAAAGAGCTTCTTTTCTAAAACATAAAATAAGCAAGAATAGGGATATTAGGCTATTTCTCTCCACGAAAGCAATTTTAGTAATTACGGTGTAACTTCAGCCTAGTATTTATTTCTTTTGTGCTGCCAAACAAAAAAATAATATCATTGTTTAGTTTATTTAAAAAAATGTACTGTATAGTTTCATTCATAGAAGCAAAATCACAGTATATAACTATGTTGTATTTACGGAAATAAATATAATAAGCAAATAAATTAAATAATTTCATTTGAATTGCAGTATCCATGTCTTTGCCTTAAAGATAAAAGGTAGTCTGATTACGGGGCTAATTTCAGTTATCTAAATAGGTTGTTAAGATTGTTACTTTGCATATTTAGCATTCCATTATACATTCCAGAATAATTTTTAAGTATTCCTAATATCTAGAAGATTAAAGAAATATTTCCTATCTTGAGAATACTTTCGTAGTATTCTGTGGTATAATATCTTGATTCTGAAGTATAATGTTTTGATGTGCAATAAATTTTGTTATGTTGAAAAAATTAGTTTATTCCCATGGGCTATTGAGACGCCAGTTTATTTATTTCTTAAAGGTTTGTAAGGTATTATTTCAGCCTTCTTGGCATGCTTTCGTGGTGTAGTGGTCAGTACGCTCGTCGCGTATTCGAGAGGTCCGTGGTTTCGAGTCCCTGCGATGGCATTTTTCATTTTTTATGTCTCCTTCTTCAAAAATACCTAATGTCTCTGCAGGTTTCAAAAGGTTTTTAAAAATGCTTTAAGAAACAATGCATAAAATAAATTTAATTTCATTATTAAATTATACTTCGTAAGTAAAATGTAGCAGTGGAATTTCATTTTCGATGGCATATCTCAGGGTGGATTATTTTGTTATACTCATGTTTGTGTTTTCTTTTGTATTTTATTCTTTGCTTTAATTATTGAATTATTTTAAAGCAAATAATAAATTAATCAATTAATATATCTGACTAATTGCAGTAATGAGTAATTTGAATAAATATTTTAGATAATTTACTTCATTATCTACATTCTTTTTACTAGGATATATGTTATAAATTGTTCATAAATCTTCATGGTATAAAAGGTAGTTAAGCGGGAAGTTGAGCTTAATTTTATGCTTTTACTTCGTTATGATTATCACGATAAACCTAAAGAAGCGTCACTTTGTAAAATGGTGAAAACGGAATAGTTAATTCTTTAACAACATGTTAAGTTTTCAATTGCTTATGGATTTTTATTTTTTTTCATACCAATGAAAGATAGAACAGGAAAGAAAAATAGATAGCTGAAAGGTTCAAAAAACAGGAAACATTGGAGGAAACACTGAAGGGAAACATTGGAGTCTCGAACGTTTTAGATGAGTCATCGCAACATTATTTAGAATATGGATTTCTAGTAAAAGGTGTTAGCACGTTATGAGAATAGTTGCTTTAAGATGTAGTACATGTGATGTGAAAAGCGCTGCGATCCTGAAGACGAAAAATGAAATGCTGTCTTGTTAACTATTTCAGCATTGAAGATGATTCTTTTTGAACTTCATATATCTGCCGATATTCCCGATTTTGTTTCTGAAAACGTTTTCACAACACTACTCTTCCAATGTTTAATGAAGTTTTAATGCTAACTCCATTTGTCACTGTGAGCGAAGAGATCTTGCGGGCGTCTATGGCAGGATAATAATATTCTCTGTCTGTAAATTCATTACGAAAAACGCGCAACAGATTATGTGCCTTCTGAGTCTTTGTATTATCATTCTGAGAGCAAGGTGATTAAACACAGCCTCTTAACTGAACAAAGAAACAATGAGGAATGCTGGCACAGTATTCTTCTACGCTAGCAATTTCAGTGAAGAAATTAAGCTCCATAAAGTGGTCTTTACTTCAGTTGAAGAGCGATTTTTTTAGCTTTCTGCATGGTGAGAGAGTTAGGAATAATAGGTAGATATATTCTTAGCATATAAATGCAGTATATATTCATATTTAATATCTCTTGGTCCTGATATAGATTATATAACTTCTAGTTACCTATTGGTTGACGTTTACAATGTCAGAACTCATTCTGCCAGCATCCTAGAGTGAATTTTAACAGTTATTCTATGTTTCCTTTTATAGTTTCTATAATGTAATCTCATGTAAGTGTGTTAAAATGTTTTCAAAGGTGATAAAACAACGTATTCAAAAAGGCGTATCTGTAGCTCAAACAATGTGTTCCGGCTCAACTAAAATTTAATGAAATTAATAAATGCGCGTATCGATTTGTAATCTTCAGTCCGAAAGACAGAGAAAAGTTTAGAGAAATGTTTGCCTCTTCTCAAAACGTTCATTTAGCAAATGGGGACGTTTGCTAGCCTACACGCAATACAACTATATAATAATGAAAAACTAGAAAACACTCAATGATTTTCAATTTTCCATGACTAAAATGTACTTCTGTGTCATGGAAGACTGCTACATCACAATGACAACACCATTTCCAGAAGTTGATGCAGACATTGCCACTGTTGGTTAAAGTAAGGTTAGTGTATCAAAACATTTAACAGTTATTTGTCTTCAAAGAGCGCCTTCATGGAGATCGTTCTTAAGCATTCTGATTTGTTATTCATTTAACAACATTTTGTTTTATTTCCTGAACAGAAGCTATTAAGAATAAGTTAATATTCAATTATCCTTTCACTCGACGACTTGTAGGAATATGGAAAAACAAAAACCATGAAGTTGCTCTTCAATCTGAAGAAATTTTCGTATTATAAACAAGCAAAATAAACATTTTCTTGAGGCTGATAAGCTGATTACAAGCAGCCATCTTTATTCCGTTCTGAGTTTTGTTTTTGTTTTATCTCGAAATCAGATTATTCCAAGAACTTCATTCCCTTTTCAGTTTGTGAAGTGATTGATGCTATTACACGGTATAATGGTGCTGCTAATCTGTTATCGATTTGACTTCGATCAGTCTAGACATTCAATTTACTTTTGAAATTGAATAGAAAATTCCTTTTCTCACTTTTCTTGTAACAAGAATACAAAAGAAATTTTTTACTTCAGTGCATTAGAAAACTTTCCTTGTTTATTAACAATAGCAATTCAAGTCACGAAGGAAAGAATGAGGGGTTTTTGTGCTTCTGTTTTAAGTTATTTTAGGATAAAAAGAAATATTTTAAAAGTGAAGACTTGTTCGGATTTTTCTCCTACCAAAGAATATGTAAATTAAGCATTCTCTTAAACGTTTTAAATTTCTATTGAGTATTTGCTCCTATTTATGCGACTAGTCTTACGTTTTCGGAAAAACAGAATCAGCATACGAATTCCTGTTGTCATCATATTTGCATTTCTAGCCAGTAGTTTGCCACTGTATTGAACAGAAGAAAAGATACGCATGTTTAGCATGAGAAAGCATCAATGTTTTTTCGAACGCATGTGAAAAGAGAAGAAAAAAATCTTAAGTTGGCTAAGTTTCGTGCTTCACAGCATTTCGTGGTAACAATATCCACTACGTGACGGATTTGATGCCTTTTTCTAAAGCCACTTTTTGTTATCCTTGATAATGATATTTGGATCTATAAAAGAATCAAAATACTCACATTTTAATGAAATGATTTCTTCCTCTAAGCTTCTATTTACAAGCGATTTTATTCATAGATACAGATACAGAGATTTCGATACAGAGATTGTTTTAGATTTATTATAGTATTTGAACGGAAAATGTGTGAACTTTTAGATAATTCTTCAGATATGCATAATTAACTATAATTGTGTTAATTCTGCATTCTGAGGTGTAAAATGAATGAGATGTAACGCTATTAAGTGAGCCTAGCTCCAGAGTGTTGCTATGGTAAACAAATATAGTGAATTTGAAAGAGTGCATTTATTCTATTATGGTTTATGCGCTATCGACGAAGTAGATTTAATTCAATCCAATAAGTGGAAATGAAATGCAGGAAAAAATGCGTATAATTTAATACTCCGTACAAGGAAGTCATGTGGTGTACACATAAGATTTTTTCGATTGTCAGTGAGATATTTAGGGCGGCTCTTAATCTAACTGGCATTAATTCTTCGGGAAATTCATAGTATAATTTCTCGATGCAACTTGAAATACAATGATAAAATTAAATTAAATGGACTTTGAAATTTTCAAAACATATTTTTCTCACTAAGCTAAACAGACAAATCCTTGATTTGATTTGATTTGAATTCTAAGGTACCGCAATTTATTTGATTTATTTTCTGCATTTTCACTTTCTTTCGTTATAGAGGGCATCGTTGTTAATTAGTATTACGTTCTCGAAAATTCGTTGAGCTCACTTTTTCTATATGTAGAACTAACATTTTATTTATTTACTTCTAATGAAAATGATAATATGGATTCTCTAAATCGTTTCTGTAGATATAATTTTAACTCCAAATAATGTTGTCTTATCTGTTACTCAGTTTTCCTTGTATATTAGCCATACGGATAGATAACATGTTCGATCATGTAAAGAATGGATATTGCATTTAAGCATCATTAATGATTGTACGTCTTTGCATGTTCCATTTTTCTTTTGATCAAGAGAACCCCAAAAGCGAAATTTTCAACTGCCGCTATCGTTCAAAAGGAATTCCATACTTACTGATTTCTAGTGCTCTCATTTCCCAAAGACTCCAAGCTCTGAAATATGCTAATTTGTGAAAACAAAAAAGTTAAACCTTCCGATTTAGTCCCATAGAAAGGTAATTAAATAAATCTTCTTTCTCAGAATAATTTATAACTGATCCAAACCAAAAGAATTACTATAATCAGACTTGCACAAAATTTGGCATTTTGTCTGTTTAAGACAGTAGGATAAAAGATTAGAAGACAGTGAAATAGAGATTAGTTCCAAATTCCCTTATCAGAAAAGTAAAGTTAAATTCTTAAACTTTATTAAATTAAATTCTTCACTTAAAAATTCCATTAAAAAGTGACATTAATTCTGAAAGTCATTTATTAGAGATATACGGTACTGTGCTGAAAGAAACTGCGTTATGTTTGATGGAAAAATTAAGAGTAAAGAATGCATTAGACTGAAAGACAAATTTAATTTCTAGCGTAAAAGTCTAAGACCGAAAATTTGATTCATTACATACATACAGTAACATTTACAATACATAAAAACTGATTGATTATTTGATTATGAAATGGATATTGCTGGATGTGGCATGCCGATCAAAATGGTATTTGTTGTGTAATTCGTTTAATGGAAAAACTCAACACATGTTAAAGGAGTTTGACATATTAGGAGTATTGTCATAGTAAATGCTAGCTTTAGAGTGTCCTCACTGCAAAAGATCATATGAAATCAAAGGAAAGAAATGACCAAACAGTTTGAAAACAGTCTTTTCCACTGAAATGCTATTTTAATATTGTGGTTTGCTATTGCAATAAAAAACTTCTTTCTTGCATAAAAATGAATATAAACCTGATGTTTGGAGATCCGATGGCTACTGAGGCAGTATTTCTACGAGAAGTACTGTAGGATTCGCCTAAGTTCATTAAACAGTTACTTTAATTTTTATATATTTTCTGAATTCTCTATTTCCCCTCGCATTTCCTCGCCAGGATGCAAATTAAGTATGTGAACGAGAGTATTTAAACGGGTAAAACAAGAAGATTAGACAGAGCGTAATTTCGCTTGTAGTAACGCATATTTTCTATTATGTCCTCCAGCTGTTAATCTTAGTTGCAGCTACGCAATCCGGCCTTTTAATTAGTGAATCGCAGCTGAGTCAGCCTGTTAGATTAAATTGTGTAGTTTAGCGCTACTTGATACTTTTTGAATTAATTTTTAGACTATCTTTAAGTTCTCACCTCAAGCAGTCAGTGCTTTTGTACAGACAAAGTACAGCCTCCTGTTTTGTTAAAGAGCTGTGATAAATAAAAAGAGCTTTTTACACCCTTTTCCTGTTGTTTTCATCTGTGTATGAATTCGCCAGGTTGAACTTTGAGATCTAGACACTTTGCATGATAGCTAAGAAAGTCGAGATCTTATAGTACTAAAGATAAATCTAATAGAACGTGTGTGAAATAAGTAGTTTTTTTGAAGCATTTCCGCAGTACTTGGCTTGACAATAAATGCTACACAAAGCCCAAATCAGTTCAGCTTCAATTTTTACAATTTGCTACTTCTCTGTAAGGATTCAAGAAATTAAACCAAGCAAACAGGTATATTTTTTTATTTTTTTTTATTCCACATAC
Source organism: Stegodyphus mimosarum (assembly GCA_000611955.2). NCBI lineage: Eukaryota > Metazoa > Arthropoda > Arachnida > Araneae > Eresidae > Stegodyphus > Stegodyphus mimosarum. The sequence goes on along the minus strand of KK121670.1, from coordinate 48,766 downwards.
AATCTCCCCGTGCATCCCAAAAGTACAACACGGGGCTTACAGATGTAAGTTAAATACAACATTAAATATTACACTCATAAATAAAACGAACAAAAACAAGGAACAGCAGTCTAGATCTCACAAAAACTGATAAGTTCACTGGCCAAATCACACCAAGCTTTTTCAAATCATTCTGCGTGCATAATCTAGGACCATCAAAGGTCCGAAAAAAATTAAATGTTCAAGAAAAAAATTAAATGTTCCACATCCTCAGGTACTCTTTTAGAACATTCACATAAATTATTTGATTTAAGATTAAAACGAAACAAATAATTTGCAAACTTATCGTGACCAGATAAAAACTGAGATACTTTAAAATTAGTAAAAAAGAAACTCAGATTGCAGCCTGTAATTAACAGAAGGAAAGAACTTTTTAGTACACCTAGCATTACAAGATGAGATATATTCTTCATTCCACTTAGATACAAGCTTTTTAAAATAAAAGGCATAAGTCGATAGGCAAATTTAAAGCATCTTTAGCTGAGAACTCGGCTCTTTCATTTCCGTAAACTCCCTGATGACCGTGCACATAAGCAAAACGAATATCAATTTTGTCTCTTAAGCGAACTAACAGTTAAAAGAGTTTCGATTACAAGTTTGTCGTTGATAGTAGTACTGTTCGAAAGGTGGAGAGAAGAAAAAGAATCTGAACATATAAGATACCTTGAGAATGCAGACACATTATCCTTGATCCACTTGACGACAAGATAAATACAGAGAAGTTCTGCTTGAAAAACTATGCATTCATCTCGAATACGATGCTTGAAATAGCAAACCTCAGATTGATCTTCAAAAAGAACAAATGCTAGACCAACCTTATTGTTCATTTTACTGCCGTCTGTAAAACAAACCATATGAAAAGACTTCAGAATAGTTTCTTTATAATCACAAGTGACAAGTGACAAGTGACGGAGGACGTGACCACTACCCCTTTACTAACAAGTTAATTAGTATAGGGTCACGCCCACCCTTATCAAGAGGAAACCATGGGGGCCTCACGTGCGGCTCGGCTTACAGGGCAATACAAGGAGCTATTTAGCATAACTTTAAATTTCCTATTTACAAGCTGACCACTGTACACATGTGCCTTCACGTTTATTTTACCTTAGACTTGGCACAGGTCTGTACCAAGAGTCATTAGATGGTCCATTATTTGTACTATTTTTCGAACAGTGTGCTTATTATTGATAATAAACTTACAGAAGGCTTGGGTATTTGTTTCTGGTATTGGAAGGTGCCATTGTGCTGTTAAAGGGCAGACTGATACATAATGTTCTGGTGTACCAGTCTCACCACAGATGCATTGATCCGAATCAGCTGTTCCATGCTTTCCAAAATATGCAGGAAAGGGTCCATGACCCGTAATAAATCGCACTAACTGTGCATTTGCAGTGAGATGGTCCTGGTTTACTTTAGGCAAGTGGTAGTGGGCGCGGCGCCCAGTATCTCCCATGTCCCAGACTTGCTGCCACTTGGCATTAACTGCCTATATATCTTTATAATCACAGAAATTTATGGGCTGTAAAGTAGCAGGATGAGGAATATCGGAAAAGGGTACAATTCCATTTACGCAGCCCTCCAAAGTATTGGTTGCCAAAGCCCCGAGAATATTATTCCTATATTCAGTTTCGAAATCAATAGGTGGAACTACTGCAAGAATAAAAGTAGCCTCATAACTTAGTGTTCTGTAACACTAACAATACGAAGGAGAATTCTGCGTTGAATCTTTCTCAGATTTCTTTTGTTAATCTTCTTTGAAAGAACAGAACAACATAATTTTAAAACTACAAAAGTTAAATTTCCATTCGAAATGATATTAATAACTTTATAACTGTTTTAACGAATTAACAGCTAAATTAATTAAATAGTAAAATGATATCGTTAATGGAGTTTGTTCTTGCACCAAAGAAGCAGTTAATAAAAGAAACTAAGCAACGTCTTAGCAAGAAAAATGCTAGTATTTAATTGAAAAATTACTGTTTTACATTAACAGCCCTTTAAATGACTAATAGATAAAGATTTTTTTCTTTTTAGTCCAAAGGGATAAAGATTAGACAAAGATTTTTATCCCTGAAGGACTATTGTTTTCGTTTTGTGATTTTGCGTCGGAAACATTAAAAATCTGAATCACTTTTCAAACTGTTGCCAAAAAATATTGCAGCCCTGTATTATATTTAAAGAAATTAAATAAAGAAGAATGGGCATAAATGTATGTATGTTTCTCGCATTGTCATAAAACGACGGTACCTACAGCCATCGAATTTTGAATGACGTAATTCTACTGCGAATATGGGCATCTGGAAGTCCAAATTTGACATTTGTTTTATAATCGATTTCATATTTTGTAAAACTTTAACGAATTTTTGATTAAGAAACTCAAGGATTTCAAATCGAGCAATGGCAACGTTGTACAGAAAAAGCATTTTTATCTCCAGCGCGTGAGACAATGTATAGGAAATTCTAAAGATATGCTCAGTTTAAAATTATTTTGCGATACAGTTCTTGAAGTGAATTTTATGGTTTAAGTGCGAAGAACATGATATTTAATAAATAAAGGTATCACACAAAATGTTAAAAAATGCCCCTTTGGACGTAATTTAAAATTTGAACCATTTCAGACATTTAGTCCATTGTTTTCGCTTTGCGATTTTGCGTCGGAAACACTAAAAGTCTGAATCACTTTTCAAACTGTTGCCATCAAATCTTGCAGCACCGTATTATATTTAAAGAAATTAAATAATGAAGAATCTGCATAAATGTATATAGAACGAATATATATATATATATATACAAATGTGATAAAAAAACGGTATTAGAACCATCCAAGTTTGAATAATGTTGTATTCCTTATTTAGATACACAAAGGTGTTTAAAGCTTATCCAAGATTTGAACACATTTCCTTCAGAGTAGGTGTAGATTCAGGAGATCATAACATCAAATGAATGTCCATTAAAGCTCCTTATTAAAGCAGTCGAATAGCACGGAATATTTAAAACTTTATTATATAATCATCTGGGTTTTCACTGCTAACGGACAAAAATAATATTTACAAATGTATATTTCGATCAGTGATATCTAATAAAACAAAATACAAGCTGAATTTGATAGACAGCTATTGTGCTTCGAAATATGAAAGACGGGAGATTTATTAATGAAAAAAGTGAGTCTGGTTGTGACTTACACCCTTGTTGTTCTGACATTGACATTTCATGGGTGACAAAATCCAATCACAGTTGCGGCTCCAAGTTTAATCAGTGGTGAATGTTTCCCATGAACGGAAATTGCTTTCAGAAATCTTTCGTTTCCTTTTAATATTTGATTTTGGCAGGGAAAAAACACTTTCTTTCATTTTAGTTTTATCAAGGATGATATCGAATTTATCAGGTCTGTGTGTAATTTTCTATTAAGTTGAAAACTTGCGGAAAAAAATTTCCAAGCTTTGGATAATAAAGAAAAGTTATAAAACATTCAGGGTCTTTTTAATATATTTCCAGCAGCTTTCGATCAATCTAGCATTTCTTTACTTCATTTTAACTCTAAATGCAAAAATAAAAGTAAAAAATTAAAAAGCGAATTCTGTATTTGACAACAGTATTTTATTAAAAATATTTTAGAGAGCTATTTTATTCTTTTTAAAGATTTATTGACGTTTTCATGAGCTAAAATTTATGTCAGTATATCTAGTATAGGTTTTACGAGTCTTTTGTTAAAATCTTTTATTTTAAAATAAATATAAAAATTATTCGAATTCATTGAATTAAAGCTACTTTAGGAAAAAAGATATTCTTTTAAAGTGCGTTTTAATTTCCTTTTCAGACAGTTGAAAAACGAGGATAAGGTAATTTTATTTCAAAATATAATAACATCTTTTCCAGATATTTAAAAAGTAATAAATGCTGCCTGATATTGAAAATACTACAGCATGAAGTATTGTCCCAAAACTGACCAAACTCCATGCATGGGTAGCCAAGCAAGTGAAGACCAAACGATTAAATTTTCGCTTTCAGAAAAGACTTCAAAGGCCTAAAATACAACACAATCAATAAAAAGTGAGATTTCTGTTTAGAGCGAGTCATTACTGAGTCCATCATCAATTTCGTGGTTGTTCGAATAATATCATGAGCTAAACAACGTTCATCCGAGTCCACAATTCATCCTCATTTCGTGAGAATTTGAGATTATCCAGCTGATGTCCAATTATGTTCAACATATCCTGGTGATGATGAATTATTGTGCACCACATTTTAGTTCGAGCACCATTTGTACAGTCATAGGTTATTTTGAAGCAGAGGACATGAAAAATAAGCAATGCTCTCGCCGGAACTCGGACCTGGACAGCTAGAATACGCTCTGAGTATGCAACCTTTACACCACGAAGGCGGAAGAAAATACCTTTCATCCTACAGTGTCAGTTTTTCAAGAATCGTTACGCATTTTCATCAGAGAAAAAGCATTCAACAAGAAAATTCTAAGACAAACGTAATGCTTTTTGCTTAATTTTAGAGTGATGCTTTCTTTATCTGATTTGTCTGAAGACGCTGTAATTCTTAGCAAGTCTCAATCGGCAGAATTATCTTAAAATAGAATTAAAATATAAGAAGGAACTACTTTATTAATTTTTGGATTTCAAATAGCCATATTTTCAATTTGGTTTTCCATCTTAATTTCATATTTTGTTTTCAATTTTTTCAAATAAACATATTTGTTATCGATGCAGTTTTACTTTAAGTTTCCATTACGGTAAGCGAAATTCATTGCCATTAACTTCAAAATATTTTGGTTCCTCATTTGTACAAAAACCTTTGACCAATGGGGTATTTCAAGCTACGTTTAACTGCTGATTGATTTAAACGTTTTGCACTCTTTTATACTTCCAACAAACTACCTTAAAAGAAAAGTAAAAATCCGTTGTTAAATTCCTGGAACATCGAACCAAACCGTAACCGGGAATTTAATTTTGTCGTTAAAGTTGGACAACGTTTACCTTCTTTTAGTAAACCAACGGTGAAGCAACTGGACTGCCATTACCTTCTTATAGAGCTCGGTAACGAGCGGACCCTCGTAAAAGCGGCTTCATCGGCCATAAAACACAGGGGTTCCAGCCCCGAGAGGAAAGGTTAATAGCGAATAGACTGCGGCCCAATGGCATCATCGTTAAAGGAACGAAAAGAACTTCTCGAGGTAGTTTCCCAACCGGACTCCGAGTGTCTAATAGCTTTTCCTTTACTTTCGGCTAAACTGCAGGAGAGAAAGGAGAAAAAATGTCTAGAGAAGAGAGAGAGAGGAGGATTTGTGTAAGCTCGCCACGGTACAGTTATTCCCAGTCTTATTAAACTAGTTGATCTGGGGGGATTTAAGGGATAAGTGTTGTTCTTTCGTTTGGGGTAAGTTGTCGGAGCGTTCGCTTCATGCTACGAAAATTAGAGTTGGTATTCTGGCTCAGACAGATTCATTGCCTGAAACAAGAGCAGTTGGCTGATGGTTTGAGAAAGAAATAGCCAGGATTCTTTTTTTTAAATAATCCGAACTACGTTTTTTATATGGTTGAGGAGATTCATACTAAAAATAAAAGCTAGAGTTTTAAGTTATATAACTAAATAGCAGATACAAAATAAGTACATTTGTACCAGCCAGATTCAGCATCATTAATAGCTAAGCTGAACGTGATTTTTATCACATGACATACGAAGTAAATATTCCCCCCCATCCGAATTTGTACGTCACAAAATTGAATATTCTTAAATCTCTTCAAAAATCACAGTTTAGTTGAAGTACGGTGTTTGACAATAACCTGCACAAGGTTTTAAATACCTTCATGTACTTGCAAAAGTCTAGAACATTAATAATGATTAATAAACCGTGAAGAATAATCATTACTTAAACAAAACAGAGGGTGTTAACAAATTTTTAGAACACTTTGACGAATAACATAAAAAAAAGCTTCAACATAAAAATTTTGTGAAACAGCTTACTGCTATGCTGTTTTCTCTCTTATAGCTGTTTTCTCTCTTATCCTGCTTTCTCTTTCTTCTTTCTTTCTTCCTTTTTAAAGTACTGTCTGCTACTTTAAAATTCATTCCGTTTTCAAAATGCTGCATGTAAACAAACTGTGGATTGAAAGAAACGTTTTTGCGCTTTCTGAAAACAAATTTTCTAACTTTATAATTAAAAAACATTGTGAAGTAGGTAGTATTAAAATTGTCAAGTATAAACTAAGCAATATAATTAACGGGAAAGGAAAAAACTGTCACTCATTACTTCTACATAGAAAGAAGACTCCAAACGAATACCCGAAAATGTACGTACTGTTTCTAATGTTTTGTAGGGGTTCATTTCAATTTTCTAACAGTTATTTTTATTTTGGAGCAAGCCTTTCCTTTAATTTCTCGTTTCCTCGCCAGAAAGAGTTTTTAGGATTACGTTGCACGTATGTGCCCAGTATTTAAGCTGAAGTCGGAATCACTTTTCTAGAAGAGCGTAGAAGAGTTTAGTAGAAGAGCGTAGGAGAGCGTATTCTGCCTTCCAACCCCTTCGTGTTAATAGTCTAATCTCACGATTATTCGGCCGTATTGTTACGTGCTTGCTAATATCCTCCGGTGATCGTAAATAAAGGCCGAATCTGTTAGTTAATTTTATGCAGCTTTTGCTGGTTTTATTTTAGTTAGTATTAGATTAGTTTCTTATTTTCTTACTTGAGTTAAAAACCAAAGTGAAGGCTTACTGTAAGCCTGAAAGGGGATCGTCTGTTCATCCATTTTGAGTTAGAATAAAGAGTAAATTAACCCGTCCTTGGACTTAGCATTTGCTTGCAGAATTATGCCATGAGTTTCTATACAATTCTTCAATATTATAGCCCTCTAGAATTTTCAAATTAGCAAGGATATTACAGTTTCTAAAATTAAATCATTGGTACAACAGAAACTCCGATGACGCAGAAATCTGTTGTAAACTCTTTAAACACATGTGTAGCAATAATAAATAAAATAATAAACCAGGGTTTAAACTTAGGAAAGCTAAAAAACCTAATGTTCACCAGATTTTCCGGAGGTATGAGGCTCAACACAGAAAAATTTGTAAAACTCTGTATGAAAACTATTTAGCAGAAGATAAAAGGATGAATTGAAAATATATTGCGATCCTTGATGAAGCATGTCTTTACCTAAAAGCCTGCAGCATAAAAAGTCTATTTATCATTAAATACTAATAGGAAAAATGTCAATCAAAAGTAAACAGGTTACAGAAATTACAAATAAGAATTAAAAAATGCTAAAATCAACTCAAATTATTATCAAGGGAAAGTTTTACTTCCAATATTTAGAGAAAGAATGTCATTTGTTTATCCAAATGATTTTCAAGAGTAAAACTTCATGAAGATAATGCAACAACATAATCATATTTCGAAAAGTATCACTGCACTCCTTGAAGAAAATGAAGACTGATACAGATATTTATTCCTAATAATGCCGCTAAATTTATCTGACATTTCTCCTATTTGTTTGGTCATTTGTACTTCTGTTTCTTTGTATTTGTATACGGGATGCCATCTCTCATGAACAACAGATGGAGCTGGACGCCATTCAATGAAACGTTTTTGTAAAAAAAAAGATCGCTATGAAAATACAAGATCTAAAACGATATGTACCACATTATAAAAATGAAAAAGGTTTTTCTGTTTAACTTTATTGCGAAAATTTTTCTGTAAATATTCATGTTTCTTTCATTCATTTTCACAGTATGTAAAAACTATTAATAATCTCCATTAAATGTTCAAGTTAAAATTTCAGTTGGGTTAGTATATCTCTTCTCCTCTAAATAAAGGAAGTTTCCGCCATTTACGAAGTAAGTTTTCAGACGTCAAGGTATTAAGATAAGATCTCCATATATTTTGGAGGCTCTACCCGAGATCAGCCCAAAGTTTGGAATGAATCACGTCTATGAATGAAAGATTACAACTCTGAAAAAAGTAAGCTTGTTTCAAACTATTTATTTGCATATTATTACCCGTATGAATAATGAGAAATGTATATACTAAATTCGATTCCTAGAATTTCTGATTCTTTAAGAATGGTCTTAGAAAATCTATAAAAATTGCACATCAAATTATATTTGGAACTTTAGGTGATAGAAAAATAGCACCCAGATTGCATAAATTTTCTGGTTTTTCGTCTAATTTTAAAGTCGCGAAAATGACGCAAAAATTATTTCAAACTTTCCCTGCAAGTGATTTCAGTCAAATGCTGATAAATAATGTATTTTTATCATTGAATAGTCTTCGTGATTTTAAGCTTTTACAATCCGACACCGATTACTATGATTAAATTATCCGAAAAGAAAAGTGTCAGCGATTCTGATAATGACAATGATGTTAATTCTGTTAAGTAAGAACCACCTCCCTGAAATAATTCAGTAGGTCAAAACATTAGGATGCCTAATAATATTTTGTTATATTTTCGTGACATTATACAAATTGTTTCAGAATTTAATGGAACTGATTTATCTGGCCGAATCATTCATTCGCGATCAGAAAAATCTTTAAAGTTATTTAGGTTAACTGAATCACAAAAGATTTTATGTACTAAAATATTGCTTGCTGGTCACATATGTGTACATATTCGGTCTTTCAAGGTATTATGTCATGGCCATATGATAAAAGGGAATATTTGATCTGAATTTGGTTCTAAAATAAATAATGCACAACATTGGTTTTTACAAAAACGGGATTTAAAAACTTGGCGAATCCCTTTCTGAGTATTTAACTGCAGTGCGAAAAATAGTCATTCGTGGTTCTGTTGATGATTCATCCATTCTTGATTATGTAATAAATGAAATGCCTGATCCGAATAGGAATCAAATTATTTTTTATGGTTGTAAAATTATTTCTGAATCTAAAGAGAAATTAAAAATTTATGAGAAAATTCTCACTCCAGATGCAAAGCCTAAAGATTATTCAAGTTCCAATACACAAAATAAAGAAGGTGTTATACCTTGTAAAGAACCAAAATATTGCAATTGTGTAATACCTTGGTTAATAGAAGTGTAGTCATAATTCGAACTCATGTAACAAATTAAAGGACTTAAGTGCTTCAAATGTAACTTATTTGGACACAAAGCCATTGATCGTTTCAAGATGTCTCCTAAAATATCCAAGATCCCAATCCCAATTGGATTCCATAAATCCAGTTGCTCAGACTTGTCAGAAAGAAGCGCACAAAGCTGTTTAGATAAATTGCCAATTGACGGTTTGATAGATACTGGAAGGCAAGAAACGTCAATCTGAAAAGATATGCATAAGAAGATAAGTTTCTCTGAAGCCGGCCAATCTACATTTAACGGGATTTGGCCATCAGAAAATTAAACCTATAGGGAGATATGAAGGCGAAATCGAAATTAAAGGCTCTTCATTTAGATCAAATATTTGTGTTATAACAGAAAGCTAGAAATTCGAGAGTGATTCTGAATGGTGGAAAAATGCTCAGTGCAATGAAAGTGGTTCTGAAAAACGATTCGAAAAAATTGTGAATTCTCGTTTTTCCCTCCAAAACCAGAAACTGCTCCTGTTGTAGTTCCTGTTACAGTAAAGGATGTGATCAAACTGGACAGCTCATCTACAATCAAGCCAAGTGGCAATAATTCCGAGACTGTGAATTATGACAACATTCCGAGAGATGCCGATTCTTCTGTAAATGAAAATGATGCTGTCAACACAACACACTCAGATTCGGAGTCATTGAAGGAAAATGACACAGCCAAATGAGATTCTAAGGAGAAGCACTTTTCTGATGAAGAGTCAGTTGCTAAAGATGATGAATCAAATACTAATTCCAGTAAGGAAACTTCAGTAACATTCCCTTCAATAGACAAGCAAAAGAAACTACTGAAAATAAGAAACTGCAGAGACCATCGAAGAAGAGGGGAAGGTTGAAAAGGAAGTCTGTTGGAAAACCTGATGATAAATACGCTGATGCAGAAAACAAAGATGGAACAAAAGAAAATACCAAACCATTGATCGTTGCGGATATGTATATAAATAATGATAATCACAGTTATCTCTATGTACATAAAAATAATGATATTTTTAAGTAATCTGTCGATCTGAATTACTTTTCGATGAAAAGAGCAAAAGGCAAACCTCTTTTCTACCATTTGCTGATGAAATACAAATAATATAAATACAAATAATAATCGCGTTGAATGCAGATAAGTTAGAAGCAGTATTTAAGGAATGTTCAATTTACTTCGTGAGAGAAAGCTAGGAATCCTGATTTGCGCGTGTTTGCCTTCAGGCTACATCACTCTTGAAGCTGTTAAACCCCTGTCACATATACCCTTCGTAGCCGGAACAAGGCGTCGAAAGAAACATTTCTCAGAAACCCATTTCCATGAGACCTTCGTAACTAGGTTACCATCTTCGCTTGGTAAACAGACCTTGAAAGCCAAACAGGAATCTGTTATCGCTAAGATTGGCGAAAGAGACGTTTGCTTTCAATTTCGATTGCATTTTCCGTGTTGTATTTTGTATCGCTCACACTCTTTTCGTTTTAAATTTTATTGTTAGTTATGTATATTTTTTATTCCGATTCTTTCTAATGATCTGTTGTATATATTTTTGTAAATATTTTTACATCGCGCATTCAGTGATTTGTCATTATTTCTGATTTTATTATTGTAAATAGTATTTTTGAATCCATGTATTTTTTAATAACTCTTAAGTATATAATGTAACGTCATTTACAAATATTTGTTTTGTGATGAGGAAAAATTTTTTATTTCATACCCAAGGTAAATGGGTGAATTTTAATGACGAGTCTAAAGCACAAAATGCACTTCAATCATGACTTCAATTATTGCTTAACTGTGTAATCCTTATCCGGGATAATGTGCAAAAACTGATGACTACAGTTGTTGTCAATTACATGAACGTTATATGAATTAGAAGTGACTTCAAGTAAACTTTTCGGCAATGTTCATTTTTATATTCATGTATATATATATATATATAAACACACATTTAATAAGTCATATATTTACCTACGCATAGAGAGAGAGACGCGGTGGTTTAGAAGTTGTTGATGTATGTTTTTTAGAATTAATGTAATGAATAAAATTTACATTAATGAACGTACATACAAATGTTTTTCCTCGTACATAATGATAAATCCGTAAATTTCCAATATTTCAAAATGTAGCATTTATAATAAAAATATAGTTCTTAATGTATTTATAATCTAAAAGGTATTCCATTAATAACATGAAAATAATAGCATACAAATTTAATGTGTATTCTCATTATTACATAAGCTATGCTTTCCTTTTTTAAGCACCTTTTATGTTGTTTACAGTATGTCGCTGATTATGCACTAAACAATTTTAAAAATAAGTAATTAGCAGTAAAGTAAAGCTGCGCATATAGTAAACAAATTTAAAAAAATATTCACCTTAAATCTAATAAGGAAAATACTCTTATATAACAATAATAACATTTCTTTTTACACGGTGAACTGTCAACACGAAATGTGACAAATATGGCGAACTTTTGGCAATGAATAATTTGTAAAGAGATCATTAAAATGACAAGCACGTAATAAAATACTATCTATTCTGAAATTTTCACGATTACAAATTATAATGAATATATAAACATTTTAAAAAATGACTTAGACAGTTATACTAAAAAAAAAAAAACAGTCTCCTTATTATAGCCATAAACAGCTACAGCCATCGCCATATTGAAAATTACCGTGATCCGTCAGAAGCAGAACTTTTGTCTGATTGGTTAATCTCTACGTAGAACACAGCTGCAAACGAAACATTTTCGGAAAAGTTTCAAAATGTTCGTCGTAGCCGGGACATCGCTTCTCGTCTAAACGAAACATTTCTCGGAAACCTCCCGTTTAAACCAGTGCTACTAGAATCTCGTTTCTCGGAAATGTCCCCCTCTAGCGCGTCGCTAGATGTAATAGGGGTTTTACCCTCGGAATTATTATTACTTACCTTTTGTTATTCGCTGGCTAGTTTAAATTAAGGGCCAAATACGTTAGATACTTGTGTTAGCTTCCGTTAAGTCCCTTTCAGTTAGTTAAAATTTAGTTCTTATTTCTTATTCTGAGTTTAAGCCCGAGGTAAGGTATAAGGTATTTTCTCGCTCCTTTCTGCATGCCTTCGTGGTGTACTTAGACGACGAGTATTCGAGAGGTTCGACACTCGACGAGAGAGGTCCAGGGTTCGAGACCTGGCAAGGACACTGCTTATTTTCCCGTTTCCTATTTCAAAACAAACTTAATTATTCTGCAAGTGGCGCCCGAGCTAAAAAAGCTGGTGGACGATAATCCTCACCACCAGGATTTGGCGACTGGATCCTCTCATCCCTAGTCGCCCTTTAAAAGTATCTATTTAAAATGCCCACAATAAGGTTTATGAAAACGTAAAAGAGTGGGTTATTATTTAAATGCTGTGCTTGAGCTCATTAGAGATTATGCAGTTAATATGTACATTACGCATATTTTAAGCAATATTTTAACAATGTATATTTTATGGTAGGCATATTGCGTTTTAGTGAGAATAATTCATATGTAGTCTGAATTATGTAATCTTGAATTGCTTGTTGATAATAAAGTTAACTACACGCCATCTTTTTAAAAATATATAACAAACGTAAACAATGTAGAAAGCAGAAGACAATTTTTAATTAAATTGCAATTTATTTTTCAAAGTTAACTTTGTATTAAACAAAATAAAGCTCTCTGAGAAAGAATACTCATAAGCAAGAATACTCATGTCATATTAACGAAGAATTCGAGTTTTAATATTCAAAGTACTTCATTTAGTTTAGTTAGTCAGATATATGAAATGATTTTCTTAAACAAATTAAATTCTAAAGGCAAAATCAAGTAATTTTTATATTTCAATTTAGTCCTTTATTCGCAAAGTTTTGCAACATTTAGTGGAAATATATTTTGAGATTTTTGAAAGCAAAACCTTATTTGAACACATCTAAGTTTTTCATTATTTTTCATTATTTTTAAATCATTTTCAATATTTCTCACATTTTTAAAACAGATTTTGAAAACTTCAAATATTGTCAAAACCGTTTTCAAAACTATAAGTTAAGTTATTAATAAACTAATATTTTTTTATTTCTTTTCTATTACTAACTGTTCAAGAAAGAAACCAGTCAACGAAAAAAAATTAACAAATGCACACATAACAAATGCATCTACATACATAACATATGAAACAAAATTTCTTCATGGAAAGAAGGACAAACTGCAAATACATAGTCCCAGCATTTTCTCTTGGAACAAATATAACATAATAGTAAACGTATTTTCATTACTTCAAATTCCTGTAATCTGTAGTTTACCTGTGTAAATATTCCTAAGATAAGAAGCATTCGTGAGATAATTTACTTTTAATTCATGTGTTTACTAACAAGAATTTCTTAACACTTTTTTTAAACTTAAATGCAGCTCAGGGGTTGAGGATAGTGACTATCGAAAATTGTTATAAATAATGTTCGCTTTTAATTAATATTATATGATTATTTAGGTAAGATTATTTAGAGGTAGTTATAAAAATTCAACAAAATTTGATTTAAACATTTTACCAAGGCATTTGTAAAAAACTTTTTCAGTTTAAATTAGTAGCCGTTAAAATTTTCGTTCTTTATCCCTTTTCTTTACATGACTTCTTTTATAATTGTACTATATTTTTAAACTTTTAAAATCTTTGGCAAGTTTTAAAAATGCCTCAACGTAAATTGTTCGAAGGTTTAATTAGCAATAAATGAAATAAACAAGCTGTGGAGTCATTACATATTTTGAAGAAATAGTACATGGAAAATTAGCAATGTCGTCGCTAAGACTCGAATTTGGACCTTTCGAATACGCATCGAGTACGCTTCGAATTAAATCATGAAGAGACGTGGAAAGAAGGCGAAAATTTAATTACTCGTGTAATTTTTGGTTTGCTTGTTGTATGTATGTTGCAAGCATATGGTATTGTATGTGAATGTGTTTTTTTATTGCTTTTACTTGCTTACCACCAGCTGAGTTGCTATACCGCCTGTTATATGACTATTAGCATTTGTACTCAATTCAGTGGAGCATTCTGTTATTGTTTAACCTAGCCAAAAATATCCGTAGAGTATTAAAGTAGTAGTAAAGTATCCGTAGAGTAGTTACTTCGGAAGATGGACATTTGTGACCTATGGTTATTAAAGAGACTCTGTCAAGACTTTGACTGTGCTGAATTATTTTTTTTTAGGTTGCTTTCAGATTTTCGCAGTTCGTTATCAGGCAGTCTGTGAGGTTTTTAAGTTTGTTTTGTAGTATCGGTTGCTTTTTATTAACGGTTTAGTCACTCGGAGCTTGGTTTTTCGGGAGCCAATTTATAGGAAAACTTTTGTTTATGGATGGGTATCTAATATATGGTCGAATCACTGGTGGTTTTGAAACGTTTGCAGTTTTGAGCTGATGCGGCCCATTTAATTAGCCATCAGACATTTTTTAGCTATAAGGGCCGAATCGCATCATAACAGCACCTTATATACTTTCCCTTTTAAAGAGCAACCGGGGATTAATAGACCCAATCGCAAATGTTGTTGGTGACGAATTATCACCCTCCAACCTTTCAGTTCGGGGGCCACTGCAGAGTTATTAGGTTTTTTAATGCCAGAGAAGTGAAAAATGTGCAGTGCCCTCGCCGGGACTCAATCCCTGGACCTCTCGCATACGCGTAGAATGTGCTACCTTTACACTATAAGGTATTTCTCACGCCTTCTTGGCATGCCTTTGTGGCGTAGTGGTCAGTACGCTCGACGCGTATTCGAGAGGTCCGTGGTTCGAGACCCGGCGAGGGCATGGCTCATTTTTCATCTCCTCTGATTTCAGATATACTTAATGACTCTACAAGTGGCGCCCGAACAAAAAAGAGTGGTGGATGATGATTCTCCACCACCAGGATTTGGCGATTGGGTCCGCTAATCCCCAGTCGCCCTTTAAAAAGGGGCTATATAAGGTACTTCTCACGCCTTCTTAGCATGCTTTCGTGGTGTAGTGGTCAACACGCTCGGCGCGTATTCGAGAGGTCCGTGGCTCGAGTTCCGGCGAGGACCTTGCTCATTTTTCCTCTATCCCGTTTAAAAAAGTACCTAATGTCTCTACAACACCACGAAGGCACTCAAAAAGAAAGGAGAAAACACCTTATAAAGCTTTTTAAAACTCCTTACTTTATTGACTTATAAGCTTTTGAAAAGTAAACGTTGGAGGCTATAAAACGTGTAGCTGAAAAATTTCTCAATAAATTGATATGAATATTATTGCTTTCCATATTATTCGTATACTATTTATTAGTCATACGTTATTTTAATTTTTCTATCGCTGTTTGAATTATACGTATATCTATAATTAAGTATAAAAAATTACCCCAATCTCCTCTTGCTCATTATAGCTTAGATAAATATTTATTAAAATCTCAATTTATGTTAATTACAATTAATGAACACTTTTTAAATGATCTCTGCTGAATTTAGAAAGAGGGTAAAGAAACACAAGTACATTAAAGAAAGACATAAAACAAAATTTTCACTCTATTTTAAAGGATACGCTTCTTGCAATCTTCCTTAAAACAATGGATCACAAAACTGCATGAAGATGCTATCTAACTGGGTCACGAGAAGACGCGAAGTACGGGAACACATCTGCAGCGAATTGTGGAAACGATGCGCCTAGAGACATCACCGTCTCGAAGAAAGTCTATGACACCACTGTCTGTTAAGAGTCTAGATTGGGTTGTCAGAGAAAAGGAACAGTTTTCGTTTTTCTTTCCTAGATTGTAATACTGAATATACAGGTTTTTGTTTCCTTCATAATAATTTCAGGGTACTTTTCAGGGCAAATGCAGTTAAGAAAACTTATTTTTGTTAAAGCAATGCTAGTAAATAAATATTGAGGTATTTTATCACAACCAGAGTTTTGTACAGAAGTTAAGAGTTTTCTTATAAATAAAAAAATTAACTTTGAATTCGCAAGCCAGGGTTTTACTATTTAAATTTGAAAACATATATCTCTAATATGTTGATTTGACGCTTGGAGATGTACTCATAAAGCTTCTTGTGTATTTTACGAGAGGAAAAGTAAACGATCTCCTATGGAAACATATTGTTCATCTAGCCTAAAGCATTTCGTGTTGGCCAGAAAATTCAGTATTAATTATATATCTGAAATCAGTAAGTTTGTCTGATTTATTTTTACAGCGGTTTGTTTTTGTCATTGAATAAATCCTGAGCATATTTCTCCAAATCTTCCTTTAGACAACGCAGCTCTGTAATGACGTTTGCACTAAAGTCCACTGATTAACTCATGCACACGAACGTGCGGAGTTAAGCTAGTAGCTAAAGTTTCAGTAAACGCTTTGTTCTTTCTTTGTTTTCTTTATATGTAGATGAAGAGAATTATTAGAGCCTTTCTTGCTTTCCTTTATTCCTCTCGCGTTTCCTCGCTAAGATGCAAGAAGAGTTGCGGTGAACATGGGTATTTAAACTGTTGGAGCGAAAAGTTTAGAGAAAGCATGGTTTCGCTATTCTGAGTGCACGTTGCTATTTTCTTCCAGTTTTATCTTTAATATCCGCTAGGTAATTTCGCCGCCAATTTTTTGAGTCAACCTATTAACTTAATTTGAATTGTGTAGTACGGCACTAGTCTTTGCATTTAGTGTTCCATTATCTTTTAAGTTTTCGGTGTTTGTAAGCACGTTAAGTTCTCGCCGTCTGTTAATTATATTGTGTCCAATAAAAGCGTCTTTTACACACTTCCCCTGGTTGTGGTAATCTTTAAGCCTGTGCAAGGATTCACAAGGATCAACACTTAGGCAGATCTAATAACATTTTATGATAGCTAAACAAACTAGATGTTCCAAATTAATCTTCAATAATGTATTTGAAGCATTCCTGGAAGCTTTAAGTTGTCACATCTTTAATGCCTTGTAATCAGTCAATCTAATGAATCACTTTTTATCCTGATTATACCGAGAGCCTTACTGATCAAAACTTTGATCATCGGCATAATTATTCTGCTGGACACAATCATAGATTTTACAATATAATTATAAATAAAGCAGAACTTCCTAACGTACATTTATAACAAGAAATGTTTTTAAAATATATTTAATAATTTCCATAAAGCAACAGATTTGTGTGATTTAACTGGTTATAAATATAATACAGGTTTACATTGTTTTAAATTTACAGTCATTATATACAATAAATCTAATGAGTCCTCTAATACAACAGTCTGAAAAACCACATTTAAGCTTATCAAGCTCATTTGTCAGCGTACTATGAAAGAACATTTTTCTATACTTTCTTCAGAAAACAGGACAGTCATTTTACAATGAAGGGCATTTAATTTCAAGATAACTTTCGATTATGACATTTAAAATTTTTATAAAGAAATCTTTGAAAATACATGAGAAAATTTTCCATGATTAGTGGTTGATTCAGAAATGAAGTTGTCGATCATTCTTTTGATGATACACTTTGGAAAAAAATGGCAGTTAATTTTTCTCGTTTTGGAGCTTACCGTAACATGCTGATTTTGAAAGATCTGGTATCCAAACCATTTCTATCTTAAGAATAAATTTTATCAAAAGTCAAAAATGTTCCCTTTATTTAATGCTTTTGTTGTTTTTAAATCTCTGTTCGAATGGTTGTTGAAAATGGAAGGCTTTACAATTACTTTGTAAAGGAAATTAAACTTCGATTTCGGTTTTTAAATATTAAGAGATGTTTTTCGAAAGTCTTTGAACAATGGATATTTTGATGTCTTGTCATTATACTCACATAAAAGTAGAAGATGTCTATGTTTCTATAGATATTGTTGTTTTAAAAAAATACAAATTTGAAAAATACAGATTATATTACTGAAGAGTTTTAGGGTTTTGTAGAGTCATTAGGTTATTTTTTTATGCTAGAGACGTGGAAAATGGGCAATGTCCTCGTCGGGACTCGAGCCTGAACCTTTTGAATGTGCACCAGATGTGCTACCGTTATACCATGAAGACATGCTAGAAGGAGGCCGAATATATTTTATAATTTTCTTGAAATTAAGTTATCTGAAGTGATTTTAATGAAGTTAAAAATTATTTATAATATTAAGAGCTAAATTCATGTCTGATTTATTTATTTGCGGTTGTACACATTACTGTTATACATTATTGTTATGCATTATTGCGGTGAATCTGCTTTGCTTATTGAATTAACTTTAAAGATAATAAAGCAGTTTTCCTAGAATTTTAAATATTTCAGGCAGTATATCTAAAGCGTTTCAATGTTTATTAGATTTAAATGCGTGTTGAGAATTTTCACGCACGTCATTTTCATACCGAGCTCCTGTAATCCAAACAGATCATCGACCTCTCGCGTGGATAAGTTCTCATTCTGGTGCGAATCAGATGTTACTTAGGTAGTCTCTATGTATCCAACCGACAATAAAAATGTGGTTGCACTAAGACACATGCAGTTAACAGAAAATGATCAATAAAATCATTTCTAAAAAATCTGCAGATTTAACTGTTTCAATGAATTAAAAAACTGTTAATATATTGGATAAAAAACTTAATGTGATAAGTAATGTATTACGATACTATTTAACTCTTAGGCTGCTGTCATACATCCGTTTGTTTAAGAAAAGCAACTATTTGGAACAATTTTCTCTTTTGTCACAACAGCCAATCACCACTGATCACTTTAGGATTAACAAAGGGAAAACTGGTTCTCCATTACAAACAAGCTGATAGCATTTGAAGCTGATAGCTGATTGGTTGAAAACGAACAACTTGCAAATTTTTTTGAAAGAAAGGAAAAAATCTTGCGTCTTTCTTTCAATAGTAAACCAGGCAGAAAAATTGTCCGAAATAGTTGTTTGTTCGTGTTAAACAAATGCGTGTGTGATTTGAGATAGTTGTTATATTGTGAATTTAGTACCCGTATATATATATTGTTTAAAATTTTAAAAATGCCTTATACGTGAAACTGAATTTAGAAGTATGTAAGCATTACTTGACTGAGAAGAAGCAAATTTTACAAAAATCTTAATTTTTAAGAGCTAGTTAAAATTGTTAGTTATCTCGATTAAGAAATGTTTATTTTTAAATTCTTGCCCCGAGGTTGTTAAGCAGCAATGCTGTATTGCATTGTATTGTTGTATATGAGTCATCGTGTCGTTCAGACGGTGTGTTGGTTAGGGGAGGCTACTGTGGTACCGAAGGACTCGGGTTTGAATCACAGAGAAGGCAAGGATGTTTGCAAATGTATAGTGTCTGTGCAGCATGAGGACACTCAAAATATGCGGAGAGCTGAAAGTCCTCTGGGAGATTTG